>BQNB010001194.1:0-37361 GCA_026074375.1 Tanacetum coccineum
TTTTAAAGGTAAAAGGTATGTGTAATTAAGCACATACCAGGTTGCTCAGTATGTTGTTGTCCATTAGCAAGTATATTATGTTCAACAGTCAAATGTACCTCAACCATTGGCTCTTTACCATTTACGGGTTTGATATATGCATCCTCAGCATGTGTATCATTCCCAGATCTACTGCTTGTATCATGCTTTTCTGATTATGTCCCATTGATTTATGTAACAACCAAATCAACATCTAATGCTTTATCCCTATCAACTTTACTCTCTTGCGTCTGCATCTGTCTGAATTGTTGTTTTCTTACCCATAGCATTTGTCTTCCATGACGGCTAATTTAGCATTTAATGCATTAAAAATACTGATTTGAACATCTTATGACTACAGTTTCAAACTTTGCTCAATCTCATGTTTATGAAGTGTTGCTTCATTCAACTATTTTTCAGTCACCTTTATTGCATTAACTTTGCTTTCTTGCATCCATAATTCACCATATTTAAGTACACTTTTATCAATAAACTTTTCAAGTATATCCAGATGCACGAGTAAATTACTTCTGTGAGTTTCAAGTTCGCTGCCTATGTACTATTTGAAGTTCTCTTGCAAAATTGGGTTCAGACGATCCGAAGAAGTTACCTCTTCTGAGTTAAAAATTCATGGAACTATGCTTGGAGTTCTTTTAGACAAGTATTTGCATTAACAACATGAAGATTCTCTCTTTCAAATTATAGCCGTAACTGATCTAAATAAGGGAGCATTTTCTTTCTGAAAGTTTGATGCTCTTCACCCAAAAATCTACGAAATGCCATTTCAAATAGTCTTGGTCTTGTGACATGAACAAAATTGTTATGATAGAGATTTCTAAGATGTGACTCAAGCTTTTTTAAAACATGCCATGCCGTTGGAGTGCATTCTTCTTTCTTCTGGTTGCATCTGGTGCAGCTCTCTCTCTCCCTCTTGTGAATTAGAATTCAAAGATTCTATTAAAATTTGATGTGTGAAATTAAATTAAAGGATCTTAAGTAGATTAAGTGATGTTGTTGTGGTTTAATAAACTTGATGTTTGGTAACGATTTCTTGATTAAATTGACTTGTAGCTTTAAAGGACTAACGGTGAATTAAAACCCTAACGAGGATTGATGACATCAAATAATGTCATTTTTATAGCATCATTTATCCCATGTAAATTACCCATTTTGTATAATTATTGCAAGAATTGATATTTAATCGTTTATATTTGAGATTTGCAGTAATTATGGAGTACTTTGTGAAGATTAGCTAATAGACACGCATTCTGGAGCTTAAACAAAGAAATCTAAAGAATAATATTTTGACATCCAATATGTCGTATCCATCATGGAAGATACGGCGTATATGTGCCTGCACTTCACAAGAAACCACGAAGACCTATACGCTGTATCCAAAAGATATTATACGCCGTATCCACGATATAGTAATTAAATATTCTAGAAGATATTGAACGTGGTCCCTACTCCAAGAAACTCCCAATACGTCGTATTGATCTCAACCAATATGGCGTATCAACCAAATTCTGGACATTATAAATAGAAAACCTAAAAACGAGTTTTAGGTGTGCTTGATCATATTTTTGATACCCTAACCAAAAAAGTCGATTTTTAGAAGACAAGAAGAGCAAAAGAGGTCAAGCAAAGCTACCAATTCCATAGGAAACACCTTATAATCCCTATACTCTTATAATCGTTTGATTTTTTGGTATCATTCATTTAACTCGGTTAGTTTATGTGGAAAACTAGAAGGGGGGTTGAATAGTTTATCACTTTTTAATTTAACGTAACTTTTGTTTATAAAAACTTAGATTCGGTTTTATGTGATCTCAATATGTGCATAATATGAACAATACAACTAAGTAAATAACTGATAAATAAATATGCAAGATAAGAGATAAGAGCTAGAAAGATCAAACCACAACACAAGGATTTATAGTGGTTCGGTAATGAAGCACCTCTTCACCCTACTCCACTCCCTGAGCACAACTCGAGAGTTCTCTTTAATATGTCAACAAACTCCCTTTAGGCGGACAAAACCGTACATAACTAAGCTTACACCGATTTCCGACACTAAGCCAAATGTCAAGTTCTAATCCTAGCTAGAACCAATCTATCACACCTTTTGTATTTTTAGGACTAAAATACTAACTGCACTACTTCACTTCACTTAACCTAAACACTAACACGATCACACCGATCTAACTCTTCTTTCTATGATCAGCACGATCTAACTACACTTTCTATGATCACCTCGATCTAACTATCACACACTACAATACAATATACATAAATGATTTACAAGATATGATAAAATCGTAACAACGTTACAAGAACACAAACTAAACTATAATACTTCTTGACTTGATGATAAGAAGTATTCTTCTCTTGCACTTGAGGAATTAAGCTTGAATCACTTAGAAACAAATGCTTAAGATTAAATGATCAAAGGATTGTAGGTGAGGTATAACTTATTTTAGACAGTAAAGAATAACTGCAAAGGGTGAGAAAATCAATAGGGAATAGTTTGCTATTTATAGGCAGAACTCGGAGCGTTTTAGACTGGCCGGCCCCCTTAGCTCCTAGGTCGGCTGATATGTGTTTAATTACACATACCATTTTCCACTATATTCGGACTTAAATGACTAAAAACATACCAAAAATACATTGTATTTGTATGTTTGTATTCGTATTGTGCAGGAACGGATATTCAAGAAAAGGACAAAAAGAAAGCCAAAAGCAAGCAATTCCAAGCACGGAGTAGAAAAGGGCAAAGTCAAAAGTCAGCAAAGCAAGAAAATACAACTTGAGGGGCCAAAACTGCCAAAACCTCAAGTTGTATTGCAAAAGAGAAAGACAAGGGTTAAAATTGCAAAGAAGGTAGAGATTGCATTTAAGTTATATAACTTAAGGGGACCATTTCTGCCTACTCCCCAAAAAGTCTTCTTTCCCGCCCCTAAAAACCCAGTTACAACTGGTATGTCGTCCCATACCTTCTACCCTGCAAAACCACTTTTCTCCATAGCCAAAATCATTTCATCCACCCTACTAACCCATCCCAGTTGTATAAATGACATGTTGGCAATCCCTCACCATTCCCAAAAACAATTTCGATGGCTAAGATTGTCTCCAAAGAAGCTCAATAGAAATCAAAGGCTGGGATTCGTTTCACAATTACCTCACACAACTAGCACACTCTTTTTGCTCTCTCCAAAGAAGCACAAGCTGCAAGTCCAAGAGATAAAGACTTCGGCTATAAATAGAGCCTTTTGTAAGCCTTTGAGGCATGTTAGTTTTTAGCTTTTAATCTTAAAAATAATTTAGCTTATTTTCAGTTTGTTTCAAGTCATTTACAGCTTTTACTTTCATCTTTGTAACACTTTCAAGATTAATGCAAGTTTGAAGTTTTTAAAGTCAATATTACAATACCAGTGTTAAGTTTCTATGAACGTTCGAGGATTCGGAACACTTTTAAACGTAAATCCAACAACTCGTCGAAAACGCCATCCGAAGAGGCCTCATTTATGAAACTCCCTAGTAATATATGTATTTTGATAACCACGTAACAATCTATTTTTATAAAGCTCAATCACCAACTAATGGATTTGAAAAATTGTGTTAACAATTAAAACGTTTTATAATTACGTGAAGTACAACTGGCGTAACTTTTCGCGTTTAAATCAATACTCGCGTTTCTTATGTCCATCTTTTCGTATCAAGACCGATTTCATTCTAAATAGACATTTTTGAATTTCGGACCTACTGTGACCAGTAAAAATTCTAGTTCACATCCAAATGAGTTTTATAAAATCGTAATCCGTCGTCGAAAAACCCGTACATTCGTTATTTTATTCGTTATAGCTCCCGTTTTAATGATTCTTTCGAGGACGGTCTCGTATTTGAAGTTCTATATTTTTTATGAGTTACAAAAATAAAACTTTCTGTCATGAAATATAATTTTTATAAAAAGAAGTTTATAAGAGTATTAATTGTCGGAAAACTTGCGAAATACATAACTCGTTTGTTTATTAATTGAAAAATACGTATTCTTACATTTGGAATCCCTAAAAATAAGTATATTTTGTTAAAAATATCAACCCTTGCTGTTTATAATTTTTTATAAAAAGTTTTTATAAAAATTTACTACGACAATTGTTATTTAACGTATACCCGTTTTTAACGTAACTTTTTCGTTATTACTCCTTTAACAAGTTTTCTTACCTTTTCGGAACGTCGTGAAATGTATTATCTTATAAAAATATGAAAATGAGTATTCAAATTTCGTATTTTGACAGAATGTTGCTTGAGTTAGTTGAGTCGCATAATTGATCTTTCTATTATACTTTGTTACTTTGTATTTTACATATGTCCTCATATATCCTAATATTATTATAAATCATACAATATGATGTGTCCTTTGTCCAAATGTCCTTATAAGTCCAAGTACCAGGTTAATTAAGTCATGATACACTTAAAATCATAACTTTTACTTAAGAAATCTCTAATTTACTAGTTTGCAAATAATCAACTTCATTACATAACAAATGTGTACAAGTTAATTTCTTTCCAATGACCTATTTAGTGTATTCTATTAACATGATAAAAGTCCATATTCAAATTAACATGTCTTTGTATTACTTTTCTCTTGAAACAACTTATGATATTATAAACCTAATTTTACCCTAATCATGTTTACACACCAAATCTATATGATACAACATTATTCTCATCCTTTTTAACATAATGGTAAGGTAAAAACACACATGTATATAATGGGTGAAAATGATCATTTCAAGTATATACTTCATTTTCATGAATAAAACCTAAATGGTGATTTAAGCTAAATAGAAATATCATATGCATAATAATGAAAGTTATAGCAACATAAAGAGTTTAAATGGACCTTATGAGGTATGATGATGATGATGTGCTAGTACTAAACCCTTGTTTAGCCACAAAAACCAAGCTTGCACTTAATAAACCCTAGCTTTCCTTCACTAAACCCTAGCTTCCTTTTTCTTGATTATTACTTGAATATGGTTAACCAATGCTTGCAAATGCCTTAGTACATCTTAGAATATGTGTATATAGAAGTGTATGGATTGTAGAAAAATTTGTATGGGTTTGGTTGGGTGGTGGTATTGAGCCGTGAGCTCTATAAGGGCACAAAGAGAGAGTTTTGTGAATTTTTATCTAAGTGTGAAGTGTGTATGAGTTACTTGCTAGCTATGTGTATTATATAAGAATGTATAATTTGGTCAAGGAAACATAAAGCAAGTCTCTAGATGGCCAAGGCTTATTCTTTGGTCAAGGCATGGTATGGAAAAAATATGAGTGTGTATGTCCCAAATAGTTGAAGAACATCCCATTGAAAACATGAAATGTGTTCTCAACTTGCATTTCTTGTTCTTTTCTCTTTGAATCCGGTTTTAGATACATATGTATGATAATATTGAGTAAATTTTGGGTATTGGGTATAAACGTGGGTATTTGTTGAAGCGTAGAAAAGTTTTTGCGGTTCCGGGAGTGCCTAAACGCAATTTATCGCGAAACGTATACACTTTACGTATCCGATAAAAATAAAATGAACAAAGTTAATAATTATCCTCAAAATAATTATATAACCCTTGCTTGATGTAAACATTTAATTGTTTGATGCCCGTTTACATTGAACGCTAATTTTTGGCGTACGCGATTTAACTTAACGTTTACAATTTTAAGCAAACCCGTACAATTCAAAAAGGTACTTTGTGAATTTATTGATGTCGTCAATGACTTGAAAACACAGGGTGTTATATGATTTTAGACAGAAAAGAATGCTCTCGCGTGGTTTCGTCCCTTGGTGCATTTATATCATATATAGATGATTTTTAAGGGGTGAGTTTGCGCGAGTCATCGGCCCCCTTATCACTAAGGGGGCAGCCCTTATATTTAAAGGGGCCGCCCAGGCATGGATGCTCCCTTTTTTGTCTTTTCTAGGGGAGGTGTTTTTTGGAACATTTTTAGCCGTTTTTAGGTAGAAAATTTGAATTCAAAATATTTATTTTGAATAAAACATTTCTTTTAAATGTAAAAAATGTTTTGTAAAAGTTATAAAAGGTTTGTAACATATTATAAAAAATATGAGGTTGAATAAAAATTCCTTTGATTATAAAATGCATTAAGCATTTATTTATTCATACCTTTAAGTGATTAAATTTTTGAAATGAAAATTTACTACTAGTTACTTGTTTACGTTGAATTTTACATTGAGCGTTTTTATATTCTGTGATTATCAAAACGTGGAGAGGTAAAAAAATATTAATAACGTTTTTAGGCATTATTTCTATCAACAATCTCCCTCTTTTTGATGATTACAAAATCTAAACTCATTAAATGTAAAATTATTTTTAAGCAAGTATTTAGTGAGTTTTATTTCTATTTCTCCCCCTTTTTGTAGAATCAAAAAGGCTTCGTCGATGATTACGCGTAAAATCAACAGAATAAATGCTCCCCCTTGACGTGTGCTCCCCTCGTTCGAGGGCACCAAGGAATCGAGCTACGGTATCTTTTCTACAAAAACGAGTTAGAGGAACAAAAATAATGTTTCTAACATATATCAATGTAAAAAAATATTTGAATAGGGTGACAATATTTTAGCCAACCATCACAAACATCAATCCATTAAGCTCAACTATATATGCATATAGGAGATAACTAACTAATTTGCCAATTGCATATTTAAAAACAAAGAATAAAAGTTCATTCATTCAATCTTAAAAATTGTTTTGAATCTTGTTTGAAAAACTTTGTGATTTGAACATTTGAAATATGAGAATTTGAGAATGATCACAGACAGTTGAATCACCACTTTCATTCACTTTCAACAAACATCATTTGTTTTTTGATCATTTGAAAATCATGTTAATCATTTGTTGTATTAAGACATTATTGAACACTTTAAGCCCATTTAGTTTTTATACAAAACCAATAAGAAACCCATTTTAGTTATACAAAACCTGTAGGAACCAAAAATCACTTCACTTCCATAATCATACACAAATCAATATAAGAAAAACAGAGGAGAAGTTTAGAGAGAGAAAGTAGAGAGAGAAAGTGAGATGGTTGATTTCTTGCAAATGTGTAAGATACAAATGAGAACCAACACCTCTCCATCCTTAGAAAGGGGTATTTAAACCACTTAATGGGCCATCCTTGTAAGACTTGTTGGGCCGTGGTATTTGTCTAATGGGCCGGGCTTGGGTTTGGCTTGGGCTTTAGCCCATAACACGTACAATATTAGATTAAGTAATGAGCCAGATACCCGTAACAAGCCTATTACGACATTTACTAAATAAAGACCGTGATTCCTTGTTCGACTTAATATTTTGAGGCTAACAATCTCCCCAGAAGCAAGGTCTTTCAGATTGTCTTGTCGTTGAGTTCTTGAGTGTTGCTCTTGGACTTTATCTTTGTTGTAGGCTTGTTCCTTCATGCTTTACGATCTTTGATCTTGAGCCTTTGTCATTGTCTTTCCACTTTGTATTTAGTTCCGAGATCTTTAAATCCTTATCCTTGAGATCTTTGTCGACATTTCCATTTTGTGATCTTATGCCTTGACCAACATGCTCATACTTTGCATCATCTTGAAAGCTTGTTAACAAACTCCCTTGAAAATAATTTTCTTAATAATCTTGATATCTTTATGGAAGATCTTGAATATTAGAGTCGCGAAAGTTTTTGTCTTTATTTCTTGAGCTTTCTTGATTCTTGAATCTTGATGCTTATAGTATGTCTTTATAGTTTGAGCATGAGCATGTGGTGATGAATCTGACTCTGCTGGAATGAGGCTGCAACACCGTCATTTGTATCTTCAATTTAATGTTAGTGATAAACAGCAGATATGGATGAATATGGCTTTGTCATTCGTCTGAGTATGGTTGCATTAACCTCCGGTTCCGTGAGGACCGACCTGTGATCAGTTAGATTCAATTTAGAAGAATATCCTTGACAAGGTTTCCAACTTAAAGTGTAAGATGTTCTAACACATATGTATTAGATTCACCATGCTTGCTTGTTCTCAATACTGGAACGTCTCAAAGTAGACAACACGATATGAGTAAATTAGATAGTTAATATCTTTCTGATTAAATCATCAATTCATTTGCTAGACCAATCATCGATATCCAGTTATCACAAGTTTGATTCATATAGAATCTCACAAGTTACCTACCGCAGAGATGTTTGATGTTGACTCTGGAAGGATTTCCATAGTCACTATGAATACTAAAGAGTATCACTCGGATGTTCTGGCATAATCACAAGGATAATGCATAGGACTCTTGTTAACATCTTGTGAAATTAATGGTGTTCAACAAGTGTTTGTCATGGAATGTGTCCTAATGAGATTTATATATTGATCTCTTGGCTCTAGAATCTATTAGTGCATTTTGGTTTTAGTAATCGGAGGCTGGAGCTGACTACCACCTTTTCAATATCAACTAACTCAGAGTGAGAAAGCCAATAGAATTTGTGTGTATCTCCGTGACAAATGAGACAAGTATCTGTTGAGAGAAACTTTAATGGCTGGGAAGGGTTGTGCAGTGCATCACTGGGTTCATGATGTCTTGTCTTCAATACCAGAATTCATGTAACATTTCACATTTTTAGGTCATTTCCCGACTCAATTATTACCACTATTTATTTTTAGAGTTTTACGCATTCGCTCCTAATTATAATCATATAGTTAAATTGCGTAAACTAAAAACCATCATTCAACGTAAACGGGCATCAAACAAATAAAAGTTTATGTCAAACAAGTGTCATATTATTATTTGGAGTATAATTTATAAGTTTTCACATTTTATTTTATTGGCTACGTAAAACGTTTACATTTCGAAATAAAAATATATTTAGGCATACCCGAAAGTACCTATACCTATCTATACTCAAATCAATACCCACTTTTACGCCCTAAATACAAAAGTTATACAGTTTTTATGTCACTAAGCCTACAAGGGTTGGGCATGATATGTGATAATATTAGCATGAGACAAACCTTGTATACTACGGTTATTAACCACCTTAAGTACACCATTATCCCATATAACTAGAAATTGTCAAATCATTAGTACCCTGAACATAATCCTAGGCATCCAAGGGTCATAAGGATTAGGAGGATCTCTTACAAAATCTTACAAGCTCTTACAACATGTACCCTTAACCCCTAGTTTACCATAGTTAGTTTAAGGATATATGTATAGTTAGTTTAAGGATATATGTTTAGTTAGTTTAAGGTTAAGGAAACCTTAAACTCAAACACACTTTGTCTTCTTTTCTCTTCATATCACATGACACAAGGACCATTGTGTATTATGAACAAATCTTAACTAAATCTTGTACAACCTAGGATTAATTAAGACATGTACTTAACAAATCTTACACAAGATTTATATCTTATGTTTCCCTCCCTTTAGCAAATCGTCACCCACACAAACCAACATAGAAAATCTTGCATAATCTTGTACATCACCCAATTCATTAATACTTGTACTTAATCAAGGCTAAACTACCCTAAAAACTACCTAAGCATGTACTTAAACTACTACACTTCTCTAGCAAAGGAGACATGGTTTTAGTAAGTGGTATAGAGATAATTTCTCTATAAATAGGAAGGCTTACAACAAGAGTGTTTACACACTCACACACTTAAAGGCACACTAGCAAAAACCATCCTTGTTACTCTCTTCGTTCGGGTCACCACAGCTGAGACACAAACCCACAAACATGACACCACAACTCACAACCCAAGAGTTTTAAGGTATAACCTAGTAATCTATAAGCTAAGGTTATACGTTTAAGGGTTTGAAAGCAAGAAAGATTCGGTTTAAACTAAGGCTTAGGGTATACAAGTCAAGTTTCCACACGACTACACGACACACACGTTCAAGAAGCTAAGACCTTTGTAAGTGTCTTAGCCTACGTTCATATTTAAGTTTCGCGTTTTATTCATATGTCCTAGGGCATGGTTATCATATGTTAAACAAATTAAACGTGGGTCGTGCCTAGCATGGCACAACCCATGTACACGTTTTAATATACATTACATGTATGACTTGTGTGGTGGACTAGAAGCCATAAGGCACGTAACAAAGATCTTGTGTATAAGCTTGAACGTTTAAACATGACATGCAAACGTAAGGATTTAGCCGAGAGGCTTGGTAACACGTTTGGGAAATGGAATCACATACACACCACGAATCATAATACTTAACAACTTGTTTCGCTCGATAAAGATGTGTACACTATAGTATATACGAACTAGGGTTGTTTGGTGTAACACCCCCATTTTTATATATCTCAGCGGAAGGTCATTTGGGGTGCTACGTCATAATATAACAACTCAAGCATAGAAAACAACTCGAAAAGAGACGTTTTTAAATACATTCATTCGAAATAAAAGTTTACATCATAGGTCCCAAATTGTTTCATAATTCATACAACATTTTTGCAAATCATCTTCGAATGACTTTTATTTAATGGGCCTTCAAAACATTTAGGTTTCCATAAGCGACAACCAAAATCTCCATCGCCGAATTACCTTCAAGGACCTGAGATAAAACATGCTAAAACGTCAACAATAATGTTGAGTGAATCCATAGAGTTTATATATATAAACAATAAAATTTCCGAACACAAGTATCATTTCTCAATATTCATCAGGATATAACGATGTGGCCAAACAAAGTTATATCGGGGGATTATTTATAAGTCTCATGACATTGAACGTTACCATCTAATTATGTTGGGGTTCCCAACAAGGTATGCCTACTATACACCCTCGCTATGAGTGCATATTATTCTCTATACAACGCATCCGTTGTGTCATATTCCCGACACTTGACGATAGCCAGTCGTCACGGATTGGAGGTGGCAGCCTCCAAATAGTACTATTTCATGTATAAGCGTCTACCATTTCCCGGTAGTTAACAATTCATGATTTCCGCAGGTCTTTTATCTAGCGAGTTAAGCTAACTTATAATAATAATCGAGGCAACTAGCATACAATCTCCCTTGTGTTCTATTTAAAAACAAGCATGTTATCTCCCTCGCGGGTTTATAAAACGATTAAAGTTTAAAATTACGAGGCTATGAACTCACTTAGTGATGTCGGATGAGAATATCGATGAATAAAAACTTCAAAAGTAGGCGCGTCAATCAACCAAGACCTATACAAATTGTAACGGGTCTTAGGTTTCTAGTCGATAAAAATTAACGAAAACTCATAAATTAAATAAGTATATGTATACATGTAGTTTATATGATGATCATGCTCTTGCAACATATTTATTTAACACATAGAGTTTTCTAGATTTTTAACTTGTTTTTATTAGCCATTTAACTAGTATTGTCAAAATTAGCTCAAAAAGCCCAACAGGCCCATTAAGCAAGCCCATTAAGTTATTAAGTTGATATTATCACTCAAATACCAGGTCCTAACCCATTAGTTAGGTCCAAGTGGATTGGGCCTAAAGTTAAGTCTAATAAGTCCATTTTGTTTCATTGGGCCTAGTGGTCCAATAAGGCCTTATGACCCATTTAAGCTTGTAAATGACTCTTGTTATAAAACTCCGGGTTCTCAAGGTCGGGATACTTTTATTATCAGTATGTTAGTATTTTAAAACTCCCAAGAAGTGGGTCCTACCACCTCGGGTTTTAGTTACAAAAATCGCTTTACATAGTATAGTGTTCGGGTAGTAGTAAATTTTGTATACTTTTATGTTTACGAAAATATGTCATAATTTATAAACCGTAAATGGTATAATTGATATATTTACATCCTTAGCTTCTTATTTAAGTGTACTTTACAGATCCAAAACTATTTTTGTACTTAGTTTAAGTATACTTATACATATGAACAATTTACTACATAAAGGTCAAGTTACAAATTCGGACTGAAATCTCACTTTCACCATTTTTGATGCCATTTACAAACCATAAAGAGTTGGTTGACTATCCAATTGATTCAGAATCTACATGATTTTATCTAGGTCTCATAGTTTTAACTTTTTAACCAACTCAGTCCGTAAATGTGACTTTTTATACCATCTGTACAGCAAGGTCAGAATCAACTAGTTTTAGTATTTTGATCATATCTCACTCAATATTCACTTTCTAGAAATCATCCAATTTGCCAAGTGTTCATAAGAGAATTTTCTACAACCTAATGTAATCAAATCCAACCTCAAACCTGTTGAAAATTACCAAACCTACTGTTCATTACAGCCCCTAATTTCTATGATTATTTCACTTGTTTCAATGGCCATTTTAGCTATAATTAACCTAGATCTACACATGCATTATCATTTTCATTGCTTGATCATCAAATATTATACATGTACATATACATATACATTTTGAAATCAAAATAAACTTAAACAAGACTCATTAAATCTTTTACCACAAGAAAAGTGTAGACAAGATCACAATGATCAAAACAAGAACAAGCTTGATGAAGGCTTCAACTCCAAGCTTAATCTCCACCCAAAATACTTTTGATCACCATTTTCTTTACTCAAATATCTTATAAAAACCTCCTTGTAACTTCAGCCCCAACTTATATAAAAACCTTCTTGAAAAACCTCTTTTATCACCTCAAAAATATAGGGATTACACTAGGTAGTCATATTCACTAGTGTTCATCTTTGATTGATCTTTAAAATTTATGAAATGGGTGTTTGTGGTGTTATATGTGGCATCTAAGGTGATGAGGGAGAGAGCAATCTCAGATTTTTGGTTAAAAATATGGCTAGTGTGTGAGTTAGATGGTCAAAATTGAGCTTATATATGTCTAGACTTGAATTGCCAAGTGTTATAGTTACACTTGATCAAGGCTTGCCAAAGGGACACCTCTCCCTTTGGTTTTGTCACCCTTTGCATGGTGAGATTAGTGGGATAAGTAGTTGACTACTTGTCCCACTAATTGTTAAGGCGGGTATTTTCAAAGTCCGATATTTAAAAAGGTACGATTTGTAGTCGTTTTTCGTAAAAAGTAAAAATAGTACAAGACACGAAAAATAAAAACGAATGCAATAAAAATATTTCTATGGCATTTTGGAAATATAAACGTCAATGCCTTGCGTAGAATTCGCTGGTTCTTCATAAACGTTACTTAAATTACAAGTGTAAGCCCTAATTCTCCCGGTTAGTCGTGAGTTCATATCTCATCATAAAATTGAAAAATATATTTAATACTCGAGAATAAAATAACAACCTGAAATTAACGGTTTGTCACATCCAGATTTGTAAATTTTCTGCCAATATTCATCGATATTTCTTTTATGAGATCCTGTGTAAAATAGGAAAAACGTGCATTCCTATCTTGGCATCTACGGTTAATTTAAACTAAACTAAACAAACTGTATAGGAGATCGATACGCCGTATCCATGAACTGGAATACGCCGTATAGAGAAACCTGTAAACAGTATCTAAATACGGGTCTATCTGTTGAATACGCCATATCATGTGCATGAATATGCCGTATTGACAAAACTGACAATAATGTTTTTAAAGTGCATAAAAAGTAAAGACTGATAACGTCTAGACAATCAATACGGCGTATGGTATGGAGCAGATATGCCGTATTGATGTATGGGAAGACAGACTCGATAAAAATTAAATAACAATCCGGGTTGTCTCTCGGGAAGCTCTTTTGTTTACAGCGAAGTCTTTAACTTAGACTTTTCTTCATCTTCTCACTCCTTTGAAATCATCTCTCTTATCCATTATGTATTTTGGTATAATATCCTGCTTGGTTCCGTAACATATTCATGAACTATGGTGCTGAACTTACTGCCAGGCTTGATTCTATCATACATAAACAAATCAAAATGTCACATCATGATGTATATGCAAAAAAATATGAGATCCTGTTTAATAGTTAGATACATCACGCTATGAATAATAATAAATGTATAGATAGATATAAACAAAAGATAAGGATAGGAGGGATCATGGGTCTGGCTGCTGTGGGTCATGTTGTGCTGCGGAGGTGCTGGCACCATTAGTCTTGCGTCTCACGTGCCTCGTGTACTCTCTCGGTGTCTCAGAATAGCTCGTGTATGTCACACCTACTCTGTCTATCATCCGTGCGAGGCTAGTGGTAGTCCATGTACATAATCTGGAAAAATCACGAGTCTTCGCACTAATCACCTCATGCTGCTCAGCTAACATCCTACGTATCTCGTGCACGTCTTCCTCTAATCTAGCCATCCTCTGTGGCATGGTCCTGGCAGTAACTGGTGGTGGTGGTGGTGCCTGTGCGGGTGCCAGATCATCCTGACCACCCTCATCAATAACATGGGCATCTTGAGCTACTCTAGGAGCACCAGCCGCAGCATTAGCCTGCCTCTCTGGTCCCATGGCCACCTACACCCAAGTATCATCTAGTTGCTCACAAATCTGTAGTCTAACCAACTCAGTCATATCAATAATCGGAAGCTCAGGGGCAATAACTGTCAATCCTCCAAGTATCTCCGCGGTCAAGAGTCCAAAATGCTCAGCCAATCAATCTACAAACTGCCCACTAGAGATACAAGCCCCGCTCTTCCTCCCAGTAGCAAACCTCTTCAAATATTGAGCCAATAAGTAAGGGATGTTGACTAATATAACATCTAGCCATCTCAAATAAAACAAATCAGTCACGGTCACATTTTCAAGTGCTTGACTCCTCCCAGCAATACTATGTGCCATCATCCTATGGCAAAATCTCTGCATCAGATCTTTAATCAAAGTGTAGGAAGGGGGAGGTCCCAAGAAATCTTCATCAGTAGAAATACCCCTCCAATAATCATGCAGATCCCCCTTCCTAGGGATCATCCTCTTACTCTCACTGCAGTACCTAGCAAAATCGAAGGACTCCATCTCCTCCCTAGTATGTAATCCCAAGGCCAAAATAAACTGCCTCCATCTCAAACGTCTCCTGGCTCCACCTAACTGAAACTAAATAGAATCATGAGCATCCAAATCAAGCAATACCTCTCCAAAAAGTATGCTAAGGAACTCTACAATGAGCTCCCAAACCAGAGGTCCCCTAGTATCAAATAGCCTCCCCCAAGCCCGACTAGTAAATACTACTACACCGGCATCATCATGGTTCTCCATCACCATCCAAGCAAACAAACCGTCCCTCATAAGTTCGGGCATCCCATGAAAATCCACAACCTGAACCTGGTGTATCTCTCGACTGCAAATACTCTCCAACCTCTCCTCGAAATCTATGAAGTAACCGCTCCCGGATCATTATTCCGCTAGTGACCCATATTTGGGGGTATGGTTACATGTTGACCTTTCTGACATCTATTCCAGCTATTCAATTATGTTCTCCGAAATGATGTACATGCCAAGTTTCTAAATTCCTACAAATACCTAACCGGCGACACTCAATCTTTTGGTTGGATTTTTGAGTAATAGTAATTGAAACAGAATAATAGGTATAAATTATCACCAAAAATAGTAATAAAGGGTAATTTGCATTCTGCAGAGAATAATTCTAGTTTATTTAAGAAAATCATGACAAGAAATTTTAAAATAAAATTCGGCATAATTTTCAAATAAAACTAAAAATCGAAGGAAAAACATACTCAAGTTTATTAAATCTTGCAACTCCCATAGGACCCCCACTTGATTTGTACAATGTCCCTATTGTACATTAAGGAAATGAAAATAATAAGAAAAGAGTAGAATTAAGACAAGAAACTCCCTGAGCATTGCTTCAAGATTTGAATTTAGGCAGAAATCTATTAGATTATCTTCGTCTTCCCGCAAGCTCTTTATCCCCTGTGATCACAGAAACAAACCAAAGCATAAAATCGTTCTACAAGAAGTATACAGGAAATACAAACCTAACTTACTTTCGTAGGAATCACGGTTGCATTTAGCATATGAAACAAGCCTTTTAAACCACTTGGTGGCCCAAGTGAACGAGTTTAGTCTCGTGAGGGCTTCCAGAGAACATACCCACAAAGTCCATTTACGTATACAAGGTTTAGACATGTTTAAAACTTAAAATTTTAAGATTTCAGAAGGAGGTTACGACGTAACCTTTATGGTTACTTCGTAATCAAATGGTAAATTTTTTATGTTTTTAAGGTGTTTCGGCGTAACCTTGAAATTGGTTACGTCGTAACTGTAGTGGTTACGACGTAACTTTAGTGGTTATTGCGTAACTGCTGCAAATTCATCAAGGTTACCAAATGAATATGAGTCGAGGCGGTCTCGAGAATTGCCTCTTAGCTTCTGGATTCTGCAAAACAAAGTAAGAAACATGCAAACCAACTAATGCAAAAAGAAATTCATTAAATAAAAGACGGGTTGTCTCTCGACAAGCACTTTTTTTTATTACCGAGTCTTTAAGTTAGATGCATGACCATTCTATGCCATCCCATCATTAATATATCACTGAATCTAATCTACAATTTCCTGATCATATTTGTACTCGTTTCCCAAACTAAGGCAACCTCTATAAAATCCTTTAATCTTTTTTGTAGGCTTACGGATTCTGTTTTTCTTATCCTTGTCACTGACTTTTAACAGTGGTCCCATTTAGTTATGTTGTTTTACTGTTAGTTTCCTAAAGGATTTTTTGGCTCGCGGCATATGAAATATTGTTTTATCATTACCGATTTTAAACCAAAGTGTTCCTTTACCCCGATCTTCAACTAGTCCTATTTGTTCTTTAAAAGGTTGTCCAAACAGGACTTCGGTTAATCCTTTTTCCACAAATTCACTAATGTTTTCGAGGATGATGAAATCAACTAAAAATTGGTGGTTTCCTATGAACACACGTAAATTTTTAGCAAGTCCCACCATGTTAATTCCTGAATACATTATATCATGATTCATGATGGAGTTATAGGCTTTTCTGGATATTATGTTGAAAGGGGGTTGTGGTACGAAATAGGGGTTAAAACTAACAAACCTTATTTTGCAAGAAATTGCAAATTATCAAGGCTGCGTAAATGGATTTTGTCACCGCTTTTTAAAAATTTGGCTGTAGCTTTTTCATTGGACAAAATCCCCGGATCTAGGTCATCCCACATGTCATCTATATCAACAAATTCTTCTATTCCTATGCTCATTCTTTTGTCAGGATTACAGAGCGTCATACTAAACTCTTTCTCGTCTTTCGCTAATTCTGATGGTGAGAGCGAAATTATATCTTGGCTTTCGTATTCAGGTGATAAGTAATTTTCAAAGTTCCTTACCTTTTCGTCATTCATGACTAATTCTTGTGTTTTATCTACTTTGTTTATAATGCAAATAGGAGAAATAAAGGCAGGAGATTCTTTCTTATTGATATTAAAAACTACTTGATCATTTCTAACTCATAGGGAGATCTTTTTACCGTAGACATCAATCTTTGCATGAGTAGTTGCTAACATGGGTCTGCCTAGGATAATCGGGACAGTTTCATCTTCCATGATGTCGAGAATGACAAAATCAGCGGGAAAAACGAAGTTACTAATTTTCACTAAAACATTTTATTTTATCTCTTTTGGAGACTGCATGGATCTATCAGCCATTTCGATAGTCATTTTAATTGGTTTCAAGCTCCCAAGTCCTAATCTTTTGAATAAGGAATATGGCATAATGCTGATACTTTCCCCTAGATCAGCTAAAGCATGACTCATGGAGTGGTTACAGTGAAGGATGAAACTTCCTGGATTAGTTTCTTTTGGAGGAAGTTTATTTTGACGGGTAACAGAGTAGTGTGTGGGTGATTCATTGATTTCATGAGAAACTACTTTTTGTAGTTGTTGTTTTGGTTTATTATGAGTTGTAGTTGGTTCCTTATTTTCCTCAAGGATGCGCCTTTTTACTTTTTCACCAAATGTCTCCGTTTTAGGCGTTAGAGCGTGCTTAGGGTAGTGTGTGGAAATTGACTGAGCGAGGTAATTTACTTTTTGCTCTCGCTCTTTTATAGATGAATCATGATTCTTTAAACTTAGATCAGTACTTATCATGATTTTCTTCATCCACTCATTTTTGGATTGCTTGTCTTTCGCTAGATTCCTTCAGACATTGCTAGAATTTATCTTTGAGGTTAGTTTGACGATTGCTAGATTCAGTGTAGGTCTTATCATAGTCGATTTTGCTAGATTTATGCTTTTTACCTCAATATAGTAACTTTTTCTAACATCATCCGTATTTAATTTGCGAAAATCTACTGTTAGCTCCTCCATTTTGTGGTTTAAAAGTTTTAGCTTTTCGATGATAAAACGTAATGGGTCAGGGGTAGTTATGTGATTTTCCTCACAATGCCATGTATGCGAATGTTCGACCAGTTTTTGGATTGACTTCAATGCATCTGAAGTCGTCAACCCAAGAATAAGACCGTTTGTATCGACAGTTCATCGAGTTTGGTTATTTAATCCATTGTAGAAGGTGTTTACCTTTTGGTGATCATTGAGATCATAAAAGGGACACTTGAATAGTAGGTCGTTATATCTTTCCCAAGTATCGAAAAGAAATTCTCCATCTTCTTGCTTAAAATTTCGGATTTCACTCAATTGCTTAAATATCATCGCAGGAGGGCAGAATCTCTGGATGAAGTTTTGATTGAGATCACTCTAGTTCTTTATACATTCAGTCGATGTTCTTTTGAACCATCTCTTAGTTCCTTCCAGAGTTAGAGGGAATACTTGCACAAGAGTAGACCCCTAAGCGTTGAATATGCTAGCGATCTCAAGCACATTACTAATATGTTCGACAACATCATTGGTTGGACCACTCGAGAAGGAAATCTTACGTAATTCCTTTAGAAGTTGTCCTTTAATTTCAAATGTTGAGTCATCGGGACAGGTGAATCTTCTTCTAGTGTTGTTCTGGTCGAGAGCTAAGTATTGTTGCAATGTGAGGTTTTCAATATCTATATTTTCTGTATCTGACTCGGATGACTCAGATTCGTAGAAAGTATAGACGCTATGAATGGGTGCGGGTGAAACCTCTCTTTTTGCTCGAAATTATTTTTCCGGATTAGCAAACGGAGTAACCGTCCCTTCTTTGCTTATTCTTGTTCTCATTTTAAAACTAAAAGTATTAGCTCCCCGGCAGCGACGCCAAAAACTTAATGCGTATTTTCTTTTAAAATATATTTTTATTAAGTTTTAAATTTATAAAACTCGATCTACCTAACGACGTACTAACGGACAGAGAACCCGATCATGGGTAGTATAGAATGGTAAATCCAAGGTCGTCCCAAGAGCTAAGGTGAAATTAGTTTTAATTAGAAATGCCACATTTTGAAAATGATTTTTTGATTTAAATTGAAATAAATAAATAACAATACAATAAAATAAATATCTGAAAAGTAAAAGGATAGGAGATATCAAGAGAGAAAACATGCTAACCTAGTTACTTCATTACTATGGTTATGAAGACAATGTCCTGTGCAATGCCAAACTATAGTTTCATTACTGGTTTCCAAGGTCGATAGACTTAAGTGTGCATATATAGTCTATCCTATACTCTTTGTGATTTTGAATTAGTCTTGAATCATCTGGGAGGTAGGTTAACCAGGTTGCAGTGATTAATCCTAACTATTCCCAAAACATATCTAATAACCTGTAAAGATTATTAACCCTCTCTGAAAGAGTTCTTGTGCTTTTTTAAGTATCGAGTGATTTGTGCGGTGACCGTTCAGTTCCTACACCCGGTAAAGAGTTAGTGATCCTCCCTAGTATCCATTAGATCCCATCATGACAAGGTAATCTATTAATGGGGCAAGCTAGGTCCAAACCACCCATACTACCAAAACCCAGGGTTACACGATAGTCAAGGAATATCTAATGAAACCATAATTTAACAGGAAACAATCATAACAAAAGTAAATTCATGACTAGGCTAGCACTTTAAGTGCTTAGCCGCTCATGGTAACAGAAACACAGTAAGAGATAGAAGAAATCATATATTGAAAACTCATAATTCTTACAGTATTCGTAATTTAAACGATTAAATACAAAAAGTAAGTAAAGTGTGATCTCCCTTGGACTCCAGATGGAATTCTTCAAAGGTTAGAAGCCTTTGTCGCCTCTCCAATTGGCTGTGGAGGAAGTGATGTCGGAATAGCTTGAATAAGGCCTCTATTTATAGTTATCGTACCTGTTACGGCGTAACCAATAAAGGTGTTACGACGTAACCAACTTACACGGCATTCCATAATTAAGCAGTTGTTATGGCGTAACCAGATATGGTGTTACACCGTAACCTTCATATAACTTCCATATTTACGTGATCTTCATTCCATATTTATGGATCTTTATGGTTACGGCGTAACTGGATAAGGTGTTACGTCGTAACGATAACTTTGACAAGATTTCCTTCCAAATATAGGGTTACGGCGTAACCAGATATAATGTTACGCCGTAAAGTCTTCCTTGATCTTCGTACTTGCTTAATTTATGTTACGGCGTAACCATTTTTGGTGTTAAGCCGTAACATTCTTCAGAATTTACACTTTAAGTCTTTTTTCCCTTGTTTCTTGTCACTTTCCTGCATTTCACCTAAAAACTACAAAACAATAGAAAATATCTCGTTTTCGAGTGTTAGTGAAACATTTGCAGGTATTTTAGGGGGTATTTTGCCACCAAAAAGTATTAAATATTTGATGTTATCAGTTGGATGGAGTTTTGAGTTCATAAGTGAATCGCCTTTAATTCGTTCTTCTGTTTTAGAATGGTTTTGAGGTTTTCAGTGCTTTCCGGGAAGTTTTTCCGCGTTTAGCGAAAAATCGTCACGCAGCGCGTACCGGCACGACAGTTTATTCGAGAGTGGAGATTAAATGAATTTGGGAATGTGTTAACGGGTTTATTTATTTAATAAGTTCATAATGGTAAAATAATGTGTTTTAAAATGTAAATCGTGGGTGTGAGACTTGAAAGTTATCAGAAAACGGTTGTTTTCGTAAAATTCAGTAAAAGACTGTAACGGTCATGAAAAAAAATGGGATTTTGGTCTAATATAAGTTGTCAAACCCTATTTTATGCTTAGAAGTGTTTTTAAAATGGATGAGCAAGGTTCGGTTGAGTTTTGTCAAAAATTTCATGTTTTCGGTCAGGAGTTGGCCGGCAACGGCTCAAAATGGATTTTTATAGCAATTTAATGTGATAGGTGTCTTATGAATAACCTAGATTTATGGAAAATGATTTTAAACGCAATGAAAATACTAACTAAGATCGGTTGATGTTTTAAATAGATGAAAATTGAGCTTTTAAGTGAAACCGACACAAAAAGGAAAAACCCGAGACCCTCCTTGGATTCTCATTTGGACACCTAGGTGATAAGGGGACAAGAAGGCTATTATTTTGCTAAAATGTCTTGCATAGTACCCTTATATTCTTCCACTCCCACAATTATTTCATTCATTCTCTCATTTTCAAAATAACAAAAAAAATTCTATCTCTCTTTTTCTCTTTATAATCGGACGAACCACAAAGGGGGCAAGAAACAAAGATTTTGAAGATTTATCTAAGAACACGGGTTAAGAATAGACAGTGGGTTGATAGTTAGTAGACGCGGGTTATATAAAAGGTTTTCGAGTTCGTTATTTTCGCGTCAAAACCAAACCAAGATCATCCAAACTTGTAAGTTATCTAAACTTTGTTTAAAGTTGTACTTTTATGGCGATTATGATGTTAAAACACTAGTTGTACAAGTTGATCATCGTAAAGATTGAATCTTGGAAATGAAAATTATAAATAAAGGGGTGTTTGTTTGCGTTGACTTATTAAGGAAAAGAGAAAGGATTTTAAGTTTAAATATTTTGGTTGTTGTGGTAATTTTTATTTGTTAAAATGCTTATTGATGAGGTGTCATTTTATACACTTTTTTGGGGCCGTTTAACCCTCTAAATTGTGTGTTTATGCCCAAAATAGGTACTTAATCATTCCTTTTCACGTATTTTTGCATTTGGAAGGCATTTGGAAGAAATACACGTGGCTTGGGCTCATTTGGAGAAGAAACGGACAAGACTACGGACCTACACCAACATTGCTCAATAATTTCTCCTCAAAAGCTGGTGACGGCGTCACAGATTACACGTGACGCCGTCACAATGATATCCAAGACTGCGTCAGATTGTACGACACAGCCCATTATCTAGAATATTCTTGTCATGACAACATCACGATTAAAACGCAACGCCGTCACAATGATTTTCCTATATATACAAACCCGAAATTAGGGTTTTAGGTGTGCAACTTTAGAATAAAAAGAGGGTACGAACCCTAGTTCGTTTAGCAGCTATTAGGGACGATTTTAGGGCCTCAAAACCCTATTGTACTTCCTTCAATTCATGTTCTAATCAAGTAAGACTTATTTAATCATTCAATATGTCTTGTTGTGTGATTCTTATCTGTTCTTGCTTTATCTATAACATGCTTGGCTAAACCTTCTATTGTGTTTATTTATGATTGTATGAAACCTAGGATGTAGATCTTAGTGGTGTTGCTTCTTGTGATGAATATGCATGTTAGGTCTTAGAAAACCAGCTTTTGTCTGTATCGCTGTTGATATGTCTAGGAAAACATGATTGTGTAGAAAGGATACCATCGGGTAACAGTCTTCATACTACCTTGCCCCTTATATGGTTGATCCACTCTTAATATATTTCAAATGCATTTAATATACTCTTAGAGGCCTTGTAATAGTCTTCATACTACCTTACTTGTGCGTTGCCTTAACGGAATATTAAATAGACGGCGGGTTCGTGTAATTCGTTCATGACTTAGGAAATAATTACATAGATCATCACAAGTGTGACAAAGCAACAACACTAGGAGAAGCAATCTAGGGAGTAATACATGATTAAATAAACACAATCTTTTATTATATTGTTATCACTAGTAGCTTAGTTTATTTAGTTTAATAGCTAAAACCAACCAAACCTATCCAATATATGATTTTACCTGCTTTCATAAAATATAAAAACACAAAAAGAATCTTCTCTCAACCCTTAGAATTCTGTTAGACCGTGATCAAGCCTTCCCAACCTATTCCCCTAGAGAACGATAACAACCCCCGAGTCTTGCCTATACTACACTACAACGGTTAGGTACACTGCCTAGGGAGTTGTAAAACTTCTTGTAGAAGGTCCCTACACAACCTGCAACAAGTTTTTGGCGCCGCTGCGTGGGGAATAGTTAGGTTTTGATCATAGTTTAGCTTAGTTCTACTTGCTTGAATCCTTTCAAGTAAGATTTAATTTCTGCATATTAGCTTTCTCGTAGTCTATCTTTTCTTTGTGTGCTTGTTCGTAATTTTCATTGACTATTCCATTCTTCATCATGGAGAGTGCGAATCCATCTTGTTCTACCTCTAATAGGGAGTTCCTTAACCCTAAGAAAAAGGAAGAAATTGAGTCATGGCTCGGGGATAGTAGGATTGTTGACTCATTTGACGGGCCAAATGAAATTAAATATTTTGATACCTTCCCCACCTTGGAAGAATTAGAATATCACGAGTGGCTTTTGAAATACCCTAAACCATCATGGGTAAAACCAAAGATAAGAACCGGAAATTTAAACAACATTAAGATCTCTTGCAAGATGGGTCACTTCCTTAAACGACAAGCCTACATTGATTTAGAATAACCGATTAATGTTATGTCTAAGCAACATTACAATAAGATCATGAATAAAGGGCTAGAGTCGAGACAAAAACCATCCAACCCTAGTAAGAACAGTAACTTTGTAGGAAGAGTCAAGTGTTTAAAAGTTTTCATAGGAATTTCATATACAAATGTAATTTCATGATTTTGGAGGACACAACTAGTATTATAGATCACCACCTAGGAGAATTAGTCTTTGGAAAATCATTTTCAAGGAACACTGGTCTCATCTATGATCAAAAAAAGGGAACAATTACATTTAAAAAAGATGACGAGAAAATCACATTTATAATGCCTCATAAGATGGAAGCGTCTAACCATATTATAACAACCCACAAATTTTCATCAACCTATTTTACTATTATCATAATTATACCGGGAAATTTTTCGCTTTATTACATTACTTGTATTGTCAATATCTCAGTATGTCATGTAACTTGCATAACTAAAGTAGACGAGCTCACGCAACCTATCTATGGCAATCCTGTCTTCATATATGACAAGCAAACATCATAACATGTCAAATCAATATCATAATATCATTTTTACAAGGTACATTATTCCTATAAGGTACCATTTGCAACATCATATCAAAACGGGCTTTAAACCATTATCGGATGCCTTAAACCCTAATCTCATGGAAGGGTTAACCCCTAAAGTGAATGTACAAGCTACTAAAGCATATGCACAAGCAATATAAGATCTCATTTGAAATATAAAATCCATTCAACTCAAAGTACAAATCTCTAAAAGCTCAATGTACAAGTCATTAAGCATGATCTCTAAAATAGCCGTTTTACCTCCGTTTTCATTCTAATTTCTTCACCATCACTTGTGTACAAGCTACTACACTCAATATACAATGTGTAAACCCTAATTATTCTATTCATAAACTTTCATACACATTTTTACTCTTAAAACCCTAATTCAAAATCCTAAACCCTAAAACCGAGCTAGTTTCTAAACCATGACTCGTTTCTTCGTTTTTATCCATTGTAAACCTAAACCAATACTTAAATAAGTTATAATAACATAAATTACAACATTATCCATTCAAAATCCCCTTATTATCCCATCATTCTAATCAATAGTACAAAATAGAAAGTGAGGTATTTGGTGGGTAACATTAGGGATCTGCCAAGAAAGTCAAGAAAACCCTAAACCATACCATTTGGTATCCGTGACCTCATTTCTTCAATTTTAACCCGTTTTAACCCAAAACAATTGCTAATCTTTGCTAATTACTTTAATCCCAGACCTTAACAACCTATTTAATCTATATTCAATCATTAAAAACACAATGTACCTTGGAAAAACCCTTGAACAACACGTCGAGCTCCAAAACTGACCCGAACCCTTTCATACTCAATTTTGACCCATTTCAAACCATATAAGAAAATAGTCAAAAACGAGCAAGCACGGACACGAGAATCAGAAGAGTACAAAGCCGAAGCCCCAAAAGCCCAAAACCTTAGCCAATTTCCTTTTGTAACATCCACAAGGGCCAATCTTGCAATTTCTAAAAACTTATTTATAACTTGAAAGAGAGAAAAGAAATTCAAGGACCAAATATGCAAACTCACCAAAGTTCAACAGTTTTAACTGTCCAAAAATAGGCGGGAAACCCATTTACTATTCACCCATCTTCTCCATTTCACCAGCATAGGTAAAAGAGAGGGCAAATAGAAATTGAGGGTCAAGGATGTCTATTCAAGTGGTCTATATCAAGATGTCATGGACAAATCAGTCAAATCAAGCTCCTATTGGCTAAGACGCATAAGAGAGGATCATGTACAAGAGAAAGAAAGCACAAAATTAAGTGGGTTTTTATGCTAAAACACTCACAAAACTAGCACAAACGTCACATCAAGGGAATGACACGCTGGCAATCCTCAGGTGTGCACATCTTGATCAAACGGCCACGATTGAAGCTCAAATGATTGGGAAATGAATGGCAGAGATTGAAGGATTGGGTAGCAAAGGAAAAGGGCCTAGAAGCTTCAGCTTGGCACTATAAATAGGCCTCATTCTCACACACACCAGGAGTCCTTCTTCTTTTATCTAGTTTTTTAGTACAATTTAGTCTAGCTTAATTTCGTAATTTTTCCTAAATATTTATGTAATTTTCCTTTTTCAAGTAATGTAATCAGTTTTTTTAATTAATGAAATTCAGTCTTTAGTGTTTTAAATCTCGTTTTCTAAGCTCTCATTTAAAGTCATAAGCTCTCTTAATAAGTTGTCTCAATAAGCTAATATTAAGCTCTTTCAGTCTATAAGCTGAAATAGAGCTGTTTGAATTCAGTATTAACCTTATCTAAACCTTAAATCAGTTTAATCTATTATGGAACTTATTGGATCTAAGCTTTTGGAAGGGGATCTTACCTTGGAAGAGATCCCAAGGACTTAAACTCTAGCTTATTCAAAAGCTAGAGAGCTTGTAGCTGCCTTAATTGGTCCCTTTTGTTTAGCTAAAGGATTAAGTAAGTTTCTCTTTTCATTCTTCTTAAATTTCAGTTTTAATTGCTTAGTTTTTGCTTATATGCTTAATATTGTTTATTTGCTTATTCTCTTTGCTTTGTAATGTTTAAATGTCTCTTTTAGTGGTATTTAGTTGTTTGTTTTCATCTGTTTTTGCTTAAGTAGTTATAGATCTTTAGCTATCAATTTCTGTCATAAAAACTCATAAAATCCAAAAATATTAGTTTAAATAGTTTAGATCTTAGATTAAGGCTTATTCAGTTGTTTAATCATGATTATTAAGTTTGTTTTAAGCTAGTTTTTATCTGGTATTAGTTTACACTAGCAGTACTAACCTCAGTTAGTACTGCTGAACCTTTGCACTACCAGTACTAACTTCCCAAGTTAGTACTGCTCTCATAAGTTAATACTGTTAGTTTAGATTTTGGTTTAGCTTTAGCTTATTATGAATTTAGTTTTAGTCTTCATTTTATAGCTTATTTCATTGCTTAATTTGTTTTCAGAAATCAATTTGCTCTAGCAGTACTTTCTCTTGAAAGTACTGCTGAACTTTACACTAGCAGTACTAACCATAAGTTAGTACTGCTGTGTTCTTAGCCTAATTCAGATAAGTAAATTTAGGATTTAGCTTATCAAATTCAGTAGGATTTAAGTTTTTATATAGCTTAATATAGTTTAAGTCTTTAATTTCATTTTCAAGCTTATTGTCTTAGCTTATTTTTGCTGTCAAAAAGTTAAAAATCCAAAAACAGTACTTAGAATCTTTAGGATTTAAATTTGTTAAATTAGCTTATAAGTCTATATTTTACAGCTTATTTAGATAGATAATAAGTAGTTTGATAAGTTCTTTAAGTTTCAACGTGTATTTTAGCTTATTAAGTTCTCTAGCTTAATCGAAGTTTGTGTTTCTTTGCTTATTTCCTGAGTTTGCTTATTTCATGATCAATTTCAGTAGCATAAAAGTAGTTTAAGCTTTTTTAGCTTATTTAGTTCTCTAGCTTATTTGTAGATTGTGTTTCCTTGCTCATTTCCTGAGTTTGCCTGTTTCATGCTTAATTTTAGTAGATTAAAAGTTCCTCTAGCTTAGTTTTCTTTGCATTCTTAGATTAAGCACGTCATAAGCTTTCTAGATCACTTCTCCTTTTTAGATTTAAGCTTAATTTGAGCATTTTATGGCTGTTTAAGTGAAAATAAGCTCAAAACCTCACTTTCTGTAATCAGTTTAGAAATAAGCTCTTATTGAGTTTATTAATGAATTTTAGCCCTAAGTGTCTTTATTAATCTTGTTCCCACTAGCTTCTTTCACAACTTTGATTCTTTGAGTTTTTCATTTTAAGCACTTTTCAAATTTCACCTTAATTCGGGTCTTAATTTGTAATCGGGATAGATTCTCAGGGTAGATAGTGTAACTTTTAAATTTAGTTGTCGTTTCCGAATTTGTTAAATAGTTCATTTTAATTTTACATCTTTCCAAATCAAATTTCTTTGCTTCATTCAAATCAGGATCCGAACCTAAACGTGGTTTCAATTTCACTAGTCATTGGGGATAACGACCCGGGTGATCATACTTACCCGGTTAAACATATGTATATTATATATTATTTTTGTAAGTCTTAACTTTTTACCTTGGTTAAAGGTGAATAGTTAGAATTTACCTAAGTAGTATTTTTATTATATATCTTATAGGTAAGTAAAACTTGCAACCAAGCTACGGTAGCTATTTTTTTATACACACTTATAAGTGTGTATAATTTTTTAATTACGTTAGTTTTCACACTTATAAATGTAAATATAGTATACATATACATATGTGTGAACAAATTGGTCAAAATCTACGCACTTTTTGAAAGCACGAGAAAAACGTGTTTAGAATAATATAGTCGCTGTAGTGTTTGTAGCATTTTTTTGGTAAACTTGCTAAAAAGGTTAATATATACATTTTGAATTGTATGTATACTTAACATTTTCATTTTCAGTTAGTTACTAATCCACATTTCCTCTTTTTTGGATAATATAGAGGAGGAAATGTTCCCAAGCGTGAAGTACAAGATCAAGACAGTTGATTTAGAGAACTTCATCTACAGTATGGCGGTGATGGACGATGATGAAATTGAGTCAACTCTAAGTGAAATGAAAGTAATACCGTCGGTCGATGGAGGTTGTAAATTTATACAGAAGACTACTGAGTATAAAGGAATCGACGAGGATGAAATTGAGTCCCAAAAAGAACAAGTTTGTAAAACCTAAAAATCTCAACAAGTGTAAAATTACCAAAATACCCCTAATGCAAGAAAATTCCATAAAAGCTTAAATAAACTTCATTTAAATGTTAGAAATTATAAAAATGCAACATGTGACAATTATGAAATTTATGTAAGATTAAAATACCTTATATTATACAAGAAAAATAAATAAAATTTGTAAGATATATAATTAACGCCGAAATAATGTATATTTTTATTAATTATATCATTACAATTACATATAAGAAAAGTTAAGATAATTACAAAATAATTTAGCTAATTTTAAAATCTGATTTAGTCCATTTTTAAAAGCCCCTAAACTCGGCCAAATAGCATATTATCTTTATCTATCCATTTTATTTGATTAAATCCCTAAAACAAATACACCGAACCCTAAAAAAATCAAAGTGGCGGCATAAAAATATTTCCAGGGTTGAGACGAATTTTCTAAGGTGTTTTGAAGGTCAAGGATCATGGGAAAAATATTGGAAAGATTGTTTAAGGCTTGGTTCGATCGTGGGAATTTAATTGGTTCAAAAACAAATTACGTGTTCCAATAATTCGAAAAAATCACCAAGGATCATCAAAGGAAAAATTTTGTACCATCATTTTCATCCTTTAAATTCATAAATACATAGGAAAATTATTCCATAGCATGTTATATTGATTTTAAAATTAAAACATGTTCGAAACAAACTTAATTTAGATAATTATAAATCAATGCTTAAAAACTATTTTTACAGTTGATATTATATTTTATAGGTTTATCATATCTTATATAACTCAGATTAAATTTTAGAAAAAATTAAGAAAGGTATTCGAATAATTGTTTAGGATTTTCCCTTTGTTTGCTGATTTTCGAATAAAGAAGAAAAGGAAAGAAAAGTGATAAAATGAATTAGGGTAGGGTTTTAATAATTTTTCCAGGTGCAATAAATTCTATTGGACGGTTAATAATTGAGGATTGTGATTGGGAAAAAATTTAATTAGGGATTTTAGTTGATTTATATTAATTTAGTACCGATTGATTGAAATTTAAAGTATAAGGACTTGTTTGTAATTTCTGAAAACTATGGGGTCGTGTTTTTAGACATGTTATTATATTTTAATATATTCTGTAAAAATAATTTGAGGGTAATATAATGTCTTTTGATATTATTTTGGGATTAAAATGGTTAATTACATATATAAGTAAGTTAGATGTTAATTAATTAAAAATTGAGGGACTGAAATTGTAAATTCTGAAAGTGAAGGTTATGGGTTAGTAAATTTAATGTATACATGTCTGAATTTTGTCCATATTTGAATCTATAAGCTTTGTTTTTGTAATTATGGATAATAAAGATCTATGTTTAAATATAAATAACCAAAAGGACAAAATATGTAAATATGTAAAATTAGGTTTGACTTGTAAATACAGAAAATGGAAGTATAATCTGAATAAAATGTGAAACTTTGAATATTTACCCTATTATACCTTGAAATTGTAGATTTTGCATATAAAACCCTAAAATATAGAAAGTTATCATAGTTAACCCTTTACGTGGGGGGGGGTAAAGGTTGAAACATAGTAAGTCCCTAAGCTATTCAAATACTAATAGAATCTCAAAAGACGGAATATTACTAATTTGGAATACTTACTAAAATGGAAGTTACTAAAATAGAAAGTTACTAAAAATGAGAACTTTGTATAACTTAAATGAATGGTTTGAATTCGAATCATCATTTCTTTAGTTCTGTTCAAGAGGATTGATTTTGAAAGATACTCCTTGGTTTTTTCTTGATTATGCGTTGCTTCGAATAAGGTGCAGATATTCTGACCTTATCGTTAAGGTTTCTCATGACATGTTTCCTCTCTATCTTTGATTCCTTTTGTGATTGCTACATTTGCTCTGAGCCTTTTATTTTGTCTTTCTTATATGATCTGTCATTATGTTCCATTTGAACCCTGCTATGCAACCTTTGATATTTGAACCTTTGATATTTGAACCTTTGTTATTTGAACCTTTGATATCTGAACCTTTGACATTGAACCTTTGCTATGATCCCTTTGAAATGAACTTTGATATGAATTTGCTTTGAACCCTTCAGTTTGAGACCCAAGCCACTATTTGTTTCCTAGCCATAAAGGTAACATGGCTATAACAACCCAATAATTTTCATCAACCTATTTTACTATTATCACAATTGTACGGGGAAATTTTTCACTTTATTACATTACTTGTATTGTCAATGTCTCAGTATGTCATAACTAAAGTAGATTGCGCTCACGCGAACCGAACCTATGGCCATCCTGTCTTCATATAAAGTCAAGCAAACATCACAATATGTCAAGTCATAATCTCATATCCTTATTACAAAGTAAATTAGTCTATAATGTACCATATCGCAATGTTATATCAAAAAACGGGCATCTAAACCAATTATCAAATACCTCTAAACCCTAATCTCATGGGAGGGTTAACCCCTAAAGTGAATGAAAAGCTCACTAAACATATGTACATAGTATAATATGATATCTCATTTGAAATAATAATAATCTCTTCAAGTCAAAGTACAATCTCTAAAAAGCGCAATTTACAAGTCATTAAGCATTGAATCTCTATAAGAGCCATTTTACCTCCTTGTATCATTCAAGATTCACACCACCACTGAAAGCGAAGGAAGAGCTACACGCTCAATCTAACAATATATAAACCTAAATATGTTCAATTCATAAACTTTCATACATCTTTTATGCACCAAAACCCTAATTCAAAACACACTAAACCCAAAAACCCGAGCTAGTTTCTAAAACATGACCCGTTTCTTGCTTTTATAATCCATTGTAAACCCAAACCATACACTCAATTAATTGGTAATAACTTATTTTACAATCATATCAATCCTATTCAATCATTATCTCATCATTACTTCATCATTTTACCTCACTTGTACGTAAAACATATCCTAGAAACCCTAAATGTACCTAATTGGTTCATTTAACCCGTTTACTTGTTTTAAACCATTCTAATCCCAAATAACCAACCAAGGGCCATTATAAACTCATAAAATAAGTTTACAATTCATCATCTATCATTGACCAGCAATGTGCAAGAAATTCAAAGCCTAGAAAACCTTAACGAATCCAGAAAACCCTAATTATGCCCTAATTATGACTTTGACCCGTTTTCTCAATTTCAACCCATTTAACCTAAACCAGAACGACCAAACTTCATTAATAATACTTTTATATAAGCTCTACGAAATTTGATTCCATCATTCTTATCAAAACTATGCAAAATACTAAGCCAAAAAGTTAAGAAAACCTAAACAAGCCCTAGTTTAACCATACTCCCATATTTCTTCAATTCTAATCCTTTTACCCAAACAAATTGGCAAGATCTTTGCTAAACTTTAATCCCAGACCTTAACGACTATTTCATCATTCCTTAATCATTTTATAAACACAATGTACCTTGTTAAAACATTTGAAGAACCCGTCGAACCCAAAATAGACCCGGTTTACTTCTATGACCATTTTGACCCCTCTAAATTGCTACCAAGTCCAAATAACCAATGTGAACCTCTTCTAGAATCATAGTAGCAGCTTATGCACCTACTTGGACCAAGCCTTGGTCAAATTTGAGAAGCACATGGCTTGCTTTTGTCCTACTTCATCCGCATGTCATAACCCCAATCCCAAACGCCTCAACCAAAGCTACATCCTAGCTATACACCACATCACTAGCATCTACACATCCTCTTCCTATTTGATACACATGTCCCCATCGTCAGATTTCAAGCATAAACCATAAGCCTTAATGGTCCTTTTACCTATAAATAGGAACCATAACACTTCATTTTTCTTCATCCCCCACTTCCTCCTCTATAACCCTTCATAGTAGCAAATCCTTGCTCAATATGAATTCTAATAGATCTTAAGAAGTCTCAAGTACAGAAAGGAAGCAAAAGAAATCAAGAAACGAAGCCCGGGAGTCGTTACTCTAGCCGTACGAAGCTGAAAGTCTCGATTCTGACCCGTTTCCACCATTTTTGCTCCTTGAAGCTCAAACCCAGGTTTTGAATGTTCTACTTCTGCTCCTACACCCTTATAATGTTCATATGATCCTAAATATACTCTTGTTAAAGTTTCATAACTCAATTCATGCTCATTTTCCATTTTGATCCAAAACCGTACACCCGAAACCCTAATTTCGCGTTTTTCTTAAAACTAAATGTTATAATGATTAAATATTGTTATAATCTATCCTAGCATGCTTAACTAATGTTAAAATAACCACTTTATTGATTAAGAAAGGAATTTGAAACTTAAAACCCGCGTGTTACGTTTTTTGAAACCCTAATTTGATCTGGTTTGCTTCCCTGCTTGGAAATCGTTAAATTAAACTTGTGTTATGTTAAAACTTCATATTTTAGTTTATTATAACTTATAAATGTCTAATGAAATGTTAAAATAAGCTTGCATGGCAATCTGGACATGTTTTGTAATTATCAACCATGCAAGGGGTATATATCGTAACTTTCAGAAACTTATAACTAAAGGGGCTGAATATGTCATTTTATCAAAGTTATAACTATAGGGGTCTATTATGTCACTTTTCAAACTCCAAGGTTTACTTGGTATATCAATAAAAGTTGAAGGACCAAAGTCGTAAAAATGCAAACCCCAGGGGTCTACTTGTAATTTTTCAAACCCCAGGGTCTAAAATGTAACATTTTGAAAAAGTATAAAAAAAAACGGAGTTCAAAACCTCTCAAAACATAACTTTAATTAACGCTTAACGTGCTTAACATTTCCAGATATTGATTAAAACGCTTAAAACCGATTATATCGTATCACAATACTAGGGAGCTTCATATTAAGAGTTTCATGTCTTGTATTACGTTTCTGACTGAGTTAGTTGGGTTTACGATTTAAAGTGCCCTAGCTCTTCATAAAACGTATACTAATGACTCTAAATTATGATGGCCCGAACAGTGATACAATAATTCTAAACTCTTCAATCAAACTCATAACTCTTAAACCAAAGTTCTAAAGTACAATCTTCCTAAGACTTGACATATTCTACTCAGGTTGTGTGACGTGGCTATTTACTATCATTTTACTATATCAACCTTCCCTGTTAAGAGTTGTATAAATCGTCCAGCTTCATTTAGAATATTTATTACACTACCGCTACCCAGGTGAGTTCATATCCTCGCTTTATCAATCTGTGAATGTTTATAAACCCGCGCGGGATACATGCTTGTTACAGAACTCTTTTACATACTACATATATCTATAACCTGTGATTACTTTCAAAGTCTTAATGAATTCAATACCACCAAATTTCAATCTTTTGAATACTTTATAAACTTGTGATACCTGATATAAACCATAAATGCAAGTGTTTTTCCAACTGTATGCTATCCAGATATATTATTGCCTAAGTAGCTTCCAGTGCCATTATTTCCATATCATGAATCATTAATTACTTTTGCATTGCATGAAACGCGAATAAGTAATTGATCTATTGGGGTGACGGTTTGCCCGTTTGAATACCCATGCTTGGGGTATCCAAACGCACTATATTTGTCCTAATAGGTAACCTTGGCAAGTTTCCTTTTCCACGGGGACATCTATCCCTAACCAATATCACTACGGTGATTTCCATGTTAATGTATTGATGTCATGAGCTTAGCTGCAATAATAATGTTACCCTGATTTTCCATGATAATTGTATTCGTTGCAATTATTACCATTATAGTGACTTGCATTCAACCATATGATAATATTCAACTGTTTTCCCATGATAATACTATTCTCCATAATAATACTGATCTCCATGATAATTATCCCTGCAATGCCAATATTTCCATTATGATAACTTGTTTTCAACTATTACATTTCAAACCTATGGAATTGTCACTCAAACCTCTTGTGTGACCCTTTTAGCATGTTTATCTCAGGTAATTAAGCAAGTTGCGGCACGAAGTGGCATTGACTCGAAGATGGCTGAACTGTTATCATTCAAACTTGATATTTTAGATTTTGGGACCTGCATTTTGTAAAAACTCTGATTATAATGAATGATAACTAAAATTTTCCAACAACGTCTCTTTTAAAGTTGTTTTCTATGATTATGATTGTTGTATCCATGAAGTAATACCCCAGATTAGCTTCCGCTGCTATATTGTAAAAATGGGGGTGTTACAGATTGGTATCAGCGCCATGGTTATAGAGAACAAGGTCAAAACCTTAACTATAACCACATTTCTTTTTCAGCCATCAAAGTCCTCCGTGCCACTACAATTCGGAACAAGTATGTAAATATACATATCTATTATACTATTACATAAATAACTTATGTTATTTATAAACTAGGTTGTTAACAGAACGATGTCTTCTCCCAACCGCTCTACTTCCGATATTGAGGATGCTTTTTCCTCTATAAATATTCTTAACTATACTTCGGTTTCACCGGATTATTTCCCAGCTTCATCAGGAAGCAGTTCTTTTGACTCTTCAGAAAACTCTACAGATAATATGATCCCACCAGTATTCTCATCTTTCTACAATAATCCTTGTTTGAAGGACGTACAAGCATGTTATGCTAAGGAATCACCTATTTCATTACCAGATCCTATTGCTTCACCAGCTATTTTGACTCCATCTCCAGTATTACCACCATCACTACTATTTGATCCCCGATATTTCTTTGTTCCTGAAGAACTATTACCACCTAAGAAGCGAATCCATTCTCCATCTTCTTCCTCAACTACGTTATCTAATTCATCTCGGAATCAAACCTGTGATTTGATATCACCATCTTCCTCAGTTTATACTCCTACCCCACCTCAGATATTTGAAATAGGACATGGATTCAGTCAAGATGCATATAAACATCACGAGGAACAAATCGAAGATATCTTAAATTATTTAGACGCACTCTCTTTTCACCGCATTGAGAAAATGGAAGAAAGACGTATTAATGGTAACGAACTAAAGACTGAACTCAAGGAAATCCGTACTCAGATTATCAAACTTCAAAAGAAGCAGTTAGGGCAAAAGGATAAGATTGCCTTTGCTCATTACAGAATTTCCGATCTTGAACAAATCATTGAGAAAATCCAAGCTCGTCACCAAACGAATCAGGAAGATCTTTAGGATGTCATCTACCGGCTCAGAATCAACAAACTCTTAGAATAGTTATAGCTTTATCCTAGCCACGGGATGTGTGGTATAAATAAAAACGCTTGTCAAATCTTGACTATGTACAGTAAGAAGGCAAGTTATTTATAAAGGCAATCCCGTTTCGTATCTTATTGTTTCCAACTTATCGCTCTTTCATCATCATTTCCACCAGTTGCATCATTATCTCCGTCTTCATGAATCATACCATAACTTCTAAATGCTTAAAATCCAAAAATAAGCATTTCTCTAAGCATTTTAAGCATCACATTTTCTTTAAAGTATTACCTTTCTAAACTTGTGATGTCATTCTTACTACATGTTCTCTTATGTTGATAGAATGCCTCCCAAAAGGACGTCAACATCCGAAACACCAGCCATAACTTTAGATGCCATCCGGCAACTGATTGCTGATCTTACTACAGCCGTGGAAGCACAGACTGCTGCCATAGCAAGTGCTAGTAATCCCAACAATCTTACTGGAACTCCTACAGTAAAAACGGGAAACTACAAAGAGTTTATCAGCTGTCAACCTTTCTGCTTTAATGGTACGGAAGGAGCAGTAGGCCTTATTCGCTGGTTTGAACGAACTGAATCAGTATTCTCACGAAGCAGATGTGCTGAGGAAAATAAAGTAACATTTGCTACTGGTACTTTAACTGATGATGCCTTGTCCTGGTGGAATGCACATGCCCAGCCTATGGGAATAGAGCAAGCTAATCAAATCACCTGGACTGAGTTAAAAAGGCTTCTGACGAACAAGTACTGTCCTCGAACTGAGATCAAGAAAATGGAAGATGAATTTTATGGTCTAACTGTAAATGGAAGTGATCTCAAGACTTATATTAGAAGATTCCAAGAATTAGCATTCTTATGTCCAAACATGGTGCCAAATTCTGAGAAACTTATGGAAGCTTTCATCGGGGGACTGCCGCAAAGCATTGAAGGAAACGTTACTGCTTCAAAACCTCAGACTCTGGAAGAAGCCACCAACATAGCTCACAGACTAATGGACCAAATAATAAAGCGTAATTCTGTGCAAGAAACCAATGATCACAAACGAAAGATCGATGATAGAAGGAACACCACCAACAACAACAACTACCCCAATGATCGCAACAACAATAACCACTCCAACAATCACATTAACAAAAATAACTACCCAAATAACCGTAACAATAACAACCGCAACAATTATCACCATCAGCAGCAAAATGGAAGGCAGGAAATCTTTAAGGCTAATGGAAACCGTGGATATAATGGACCTCATCCCCTTTGTAGGAAGTGTACTCTGCATCACACAGGACCGTGCACTGTTAGGTGTCAGAATTGCCACAAAGTAGGCCATCAGACTAGAAACTGTAGGAGCTAAGAACATCTATTTTCCAACATCACTCTATCTCTCAACTAAATCTCGAGACATGTAACATAAGTATCAACTCTTTTTCATATGTAAAGTTCGTATGTAAAGTTATCTATGAAATAATAAAGAGATAATTCCGTTACATCTTGTTATCTGGTGGAATCAAAACTCGATATTATTTGTCAATTCTATCATACTCAAACTCTAAATACTCCCCTTATACCTTTGCAACATAAATTTTCATCCTCGATTATATGGGCGTCAGCACAATCAACATCTCAATATTATCTAACCATTCATGATCATATCATTTTCTACACGTTACTATATCATGTTTTTATGCTTAGGTAAGACGATTTATGATCATTGATAAGTGCTTAATTACACATATCTTTTACCTCTGAAAACGAGCTTAAATGACCAAAAACAGACAAAAACTG
>BQNB010001194.1:38705-138976 GCA_026074375.1 Tanacetum coccineum
TTTTTTTTTTTTTGCTATATGGGTTTTTTTTTAATATAATGGGTTGTACGTTTGTGACCATATCGGTTATTTTAAAATTATTAGGTATCGAAGATGTTTCCGCGGGTATTTTTTTTATCTGAATAAATCAGAACTTTTGTAATATTTTTTTTTAACTCCTACTTTGTGCATAAAAATTTAAAAAATAAAAATAAAAAATAAAAACAATTGGGCTGGCCCAAAATGGGGCAGCCCGTTACTGTAGCAATAGTCAAAAACGTCGTCGTATCCTTCAACAAATGTGTATATTTATAATAATTGAAGTATATACTAGTGGGTTTGGCGGTTAGTTTTATGCCTAACGATTATTAATTGCGCTTAATAATTGAGATTGGACAAATAAATGGTCAAAAGATGGCCTTGGAGCTATTGAACTTGAATTTAAAAATCTAGAGTTCTTTAAAATCCATTATGCAAGTATTCTTAATCATTTCTTCGTCAACATTTAGTGTAACACCAACACTAGATTCGTAACCATCAGCTGAATATTCATTACGAGCAACTCTTTCATTTCCATCTAAGTGTTTCATTTCCATCGGGTCTTTGAAGTGTTTCATTTTCATCAACTCTTTCATATCCTTCAAATCTTTCCTCAAAGACCACCTCTCTTAACACTACTACCATTATCACTTTCATGGTTGTTGAAGATTTGAAAACACTAATAGATGGTTTTATTTTTAAATTGATTGTTAAATCCTAAACCCTAGGTCAATTAAAGAGTTACACCGGGTCGTGGAAACTTTTCATACCTTGTATATTTGGCATCAAAATCCATTATGAATAACAATTTAGTTCGTCAAATTCAAGTTTTATTCTTTAATTGATTGTTAAATCCTCAAAACAGTCGCAACAATTCAAACAAAATTTTGTTTTACGACACTTCTAATCGCAAGCCTCCATCACGTTATTGTAATCTTTCAATATATATGTTATACAATTAGTACTACCATTTGTAAATTCCTAACAGGTAGCAACGATTTATAGATTCGTTACCATAAAATAAACTCTTTAGTTTAGATCATGTCAACACGGTTAAATGATCATTTCAATTGAATAAACCTTTCATTCGACAAACTAAACCAACTGCATTTATATTTATCAACTTTATTTTATCTTTGTCATCGAACGTAACACTTTGTATTCATGCAACACCTTGAAAATAAGCAGCCTCTTTGTTTATTGACCCGATCACCTTTCTTCTTCGTAACGGTAGTAGGTGTGTTTATTTTACGAGTATAAAATATGATCTTGATCCCACTTCTCAAGCCACCAACCCACCTACTTATTAAACTATTTTACAATTATGTCATATATAGAATATAAATAGATATTATAATAATACTGAGATGGATCTATATGTATTTTTCGAGGTGATTTGTTCCCAAGGAGCTAGTTGTGCGTCGTTCGTAATCAAGTTAAGTCACAGGGTTTGAGTTGGTTTGAAAATTAAAAGGTTCGGCTTGATAGCTTGATAAGCTTTAATCATTCAAGCTTGAGTTTGATACGAGTAATATTTGAATAAGGTTTATGGCCAACTTGAAAAACTTGAATTTATGCATAAATATTGTATTCAATAGTTGAACTCATCAATAAAGTCAAAAAAATATGTGATACTCTTAAAAACAAACTTATACAAAATGTTTCACCATTAGAGTTTAAAAGATTCTTCTATGTTAAATAAATATTTAACTACTATACCAATATTCAAAATTAGCATTTACGTTGTTTATTAATACCTATAACAAAATACTTATCTCATACAGGCTTGGAAAGCTCGATAATAGCTTGAGCTCGAGCTATTGAAAGCTCGAGCTCAGCTCGTTATGTGTTTCAGACTAGTTTATTGGGCTCGGGCTCGAGCTCGATAAAAGCTCGACTCGATTTAGTAAAACTCTAAATCAAACTCGAATTACTTGATAAAAGCTTAACTTATTTGCAACCCTACTTATTTTATTATTATATTGTTTTCTCATGTTTTGTATATACCTTTTACCATGCAAACCGAATTCAACTCACAGTCTATTATATATCGGAAAATATATCGTTTACACTTTTGCTTAACATGGAAAGTTCAAACATGGCTAAAACGAAACCCTAAAATGTCCAAATATATCATATCATATGTTAAAAGTACAATTCATCGTCTCTATTCATATTTGAAAATACATATGTATCTCACTCAGAATTCATTATTCTTTCTTTAGTTATTTGAAAAATGCAATCACACATAGCTCAAACAAATTTCGTCATTCACTAACCTATAACTTTGCTTTTACATGAAGAACTGGAATGCTTTGTTCATTCCTGAAAAAATTATCGGGATCGGCCTTCGTTTTCACCTTCACCAATCTATGAAAATTCGATTTAAAATACTTCTCACCGTATACCTTACCAGAGTTATAGCTACTCTCGCCGTTTCCCACCATCGTCCCAATATCTAAATCTCTGTAACACAAAAACGAACACCTAGGATTCTTCGACACAAATCTAGTCATAAACGCGTACAAGGTCCTCGTTTGAGTCATATAAATCCCTTCAAGTTTCGGATCATCATCAACCCAATTCGTTGAATACTGAATCTTAAACAAGTTACCCGCTCGATGAGGAAATGGGACCGCGTCCTCCGCGATTTCATTCATTTTCCCTCCATAAGGATTTAAATACAAACCAACTTGACCTAATTCCATCATCTTTTCAAAAATTTCTCCCCACCCGGATTTCATAATCGGGGTTTGTACGTAATCAGACTTACGTATTAGGTAATTAACAGTATCCGAGTGTCGATCTAGAAGGATTTCTGTAGGCACCGTGTGATCAAGATTAGCCCAATATAGTACGGACCGTGCCCAACTCAACTCGAGACAATCTTCTTTCTTCACACCCAATTCGGGAAACTTTTCGCTCATTACACTTAATAATCGACTCGAATCACCTAAAAAATGTGCTACAAATGTAGCTTGATGCGTTTTTCGGTTATTAACCGCAACAGGCATGATCATAATTCGTATAAATAGATTCACATCGATTATGGGTGCAACCAACTGCCATTTATAAACCAAATCTATCGCGTTTTCTTCTATTTGTTTCGTTATCTTAAACACGGTGCTAATCTCGGGTATTCGAACTATTTTCACCGTGTACGATAATACAACACCAAAACTCGCACCACCCCCACCTCGAATAGCCCAAAACAAATCCTCACCCATGGATTTTCTGTCCAAAACCCTACCATGAACATCGACTATTTGGGCATCGATAACTTGATCTACCGATGTCCCAAATTTTCGAAGCATGGTACCATATCCACCCCCGCTTAAGTGTCCCCCGACCCCTACGGTTGGGCACACGCCAGCGGGGAAACCGTGGACTTTACTCTTTTGCGAAATATGATAATATAATGCTCCTAGTTGAGCTCCAGCCTCAACAAATGCGGTTTCTGTGTTGATATCGACATTAACCTTATTTAACTTTTGCATGTCGAGTACGATGTAGTTTTTTTCGTTTGAGACGTAGGATAGTCCATCATAGTCGTGGCCTCCGCTACGGATTTTGAGCTGAAGGCCGAGTTTTTTAACGCTTAGGACCGCGGCTTGTACGTGGGAGTATTTAGTCGGGGTGATAATAATCGCGGGTTTTGGCGTGGAAATGTTGTTGAAACGACGGTTTCGAATGGACGATTTTAGGACCGTGGTGTAGGATGTTAGGTCGATGACGGGGCTGTATACAATATCGGGTAATGTCGTGTCGGGTTCAGGTATGTTTTCCCGAAAACATTTGAGAAATGTTTCGTACATTAGTATTGCTAAGGACATTGACGCTCTAGGAAAAACAAGAATGTGAGTGAGGATAGTTTTCTTGAAGCTATGTTTTTATAGTATGAAACAAATGTTTGTAGTAGTTAAATGGTGTATGAATGTTAAAAAAATGTAAGTTATTATGTCACCTAACTCGAATCAATTATTCAGAAGACATAGTGTAGATCTTGTTTCAGAGTAAGATTAAAAAACATTAAAAAGATATGGTACCTACTTAGTTTTGCTTTTAAAAAATTGTTGTTTGACATTAGTGAAGTCATCACCAAAGTTTAAAATAGGGATTTAGCTGTACAATAGCAACGTACTTTGTAAAATGTTTCGTTTTGGTACGTGAACTTTTTTTTGTTTCACTTAATGTAACGAACTTTCAAGTTTTGTTTCATTTTGCACATTTTGATGACGTGTCACATTATAAGTGGTGCCACGTGTCAACCTTTCAAGTATGACACGTCATCAAAATGTGCAAAATGGAACAAAACTTGAAAGTTCGTTACATTAAGTGGAACAAAAAAAAGTTCACGTACCAAAACGAAACATTTTACAAAGTACGTTGCTATTGTACAGCTAAATCCCTTTTTTAAAAGCAATATCTCTACTCTCGAGTTTTTTTTATAAGGATAGAGGTATGATTTGTCTACATCTCACCTCCCCATTGCCTGTCTATGACGGGATTGGGAATCGTTATTGTTGTTGTTGTTGTATCATATCAAGGGCACGAGTTCTAGGAAAAAATAAACGAGTTATATCTGACAAACTCTAGTAAATGCTATGGTAAGTTTGGTTATTTGACGAATCCTTAACTTGAGATCTAGACAACTCTGACGACATCGAAGAGGAGATGGTTTCACAAATGAGAAAAGACAAGCGAACAATATCGTCAAAAAGGAGATCTAAACGAGGGAAGTTGATCCCAAATAAAACTTGATTGCGAAACTTCCAAATAACCCACCAAGAAATGTAACAAACGCCTTCAAACACATCCTTGAGCCGCTTGAAAACTCTGAGATTTTTGAACCAAAGAAGTCAATCCTCATATGAGTGAAAGTCTTGATACTCTAATTCCCACCAATGAACGACCTTAATCATTAACTGACGAGCCAATTGGCAAGAGAAAAGGAGGTACGAAGTTGATTCTACAGCAATACTACAAAGAGGGAAGGAAAATTAATAGACGGAGATGTCCAAGGCCGCGTAAAAAAGAGAAAGATTCAACCGGATCCTTTTAGTGGGGACAAGCTTATCCAAAGAAACTCTCCAAGCAAAAATATTAATCTTAATGGGAATAGATTTGACCCATCTTATAGGAACATCCGTCTTCGGAAGCATGAAATCATCAATAAATTCACGTGTCGATTTTACCGAGAAATCGCCCGAAGGATCTAACAACCAAGACCATCTATCACTAATATTAGGAAGAATAACAAGCAAGAAGTTTAGAGATAAGGAGAAGATGTTGCTCTTTTTAATACCACTTCGAAGGAGACCGCCCGAAAAGAACTAATAAGAGAATTAGCTCTCAACTTTGAAGCACACTACTTGTTTGTTCTAATTCCAGGACAATACAGCCTCGGATTACGTTTGCTTTTGGGAAAATCACAAAGCCACACTTTCGTTCCAAAAGGAAGTAGCACTCCCATTTCCCACTTTCTTTTTGACAAGCCCGAAAGAAGATTCAATGCCCTTCAGATGCAAGCTTTCTGACTTCATTAACATGTCGACGCAAAGGAGATCTTGAATAGGAAGAAGAGTGTCAAGAGCTCCACGAATACCATTTATAGTCTGAAATAAATCGTAGACCAAAGAGAAGAACTATTCTAGCAAGAAACCGTCAAATCCATTTTGAAATGTAATGGCGCGGTTATAAGCAAAAAAAAACTAGAGACGCTCAAGACATCTTTTTTCTTAGAAGCTTAAAAATTTATTCCTGCCATACAACGACAATTTCTTCTTCGCATTTTTCACCCATGGAAAAATTCCTACGAATAGATTCCATTTTACTAAGAACGCCTTTAGGAATCTTAAAGGATGACATGTAATATAACGGTAAAGAGCTCAAAACAGATTTGATGAGAGTAAGACGACCACCAATCGAGAGGGATTTGAGCTTCCATTTAGAAAGTCTAGCGAATAATTTCGCAATGACATCATCCCAAGAGCTAAGTCTCGACATAATACCACCTACCTTTACTCCAAGATAGTTAAAAGGAGTATGGAGATTGATAACAATAGACTTAGCTGCTGAAGCCACCACATCATGAGAAATACCAATACCCATAAAGCTTAACTATTTTAAATTGATTTGAGACCCGAAGCCAAATAATAACCACTAACGAACGTTTACATTATTGATATATTTGATGAACTTTCATTTACCAAAAAAAATTAACATCATCAGGCATTAGAACAAGTGGATATAGTTTAAATGATTCACAATCTAAATACCATTGTAAAGCCCAGCATTCACCACGTTATTAAAGGATAGATGCAAGCTTTTCCATGATTATAAAAAGAAGAGGCGAGTTAGAGGATCCCCCTGTTTCAATCCTTTAGTAAATTTTAAAACTCCGAGGTCGGATACCATTGACAAGAATAAGTTCCCATAGCAGAGTTTAAACATGCTTGAATCCAATCTAGCCAATTTTGAGCCATTAACAAAATTAGCTAGAACCACATCTAAGTAATCCCATCTCCGAATCAAAAGCTTTTTCAAAGTCTATCTTAAAGATCAAGGCTTTGGACTTCTTGTGCTTACACCAGGATAATAGCTCATTAAGGATAAATGGGCCGTCAAGAATATGTCGATTAGAAACAAAGGCCGATTGAACATCACTTACAAGCTCCGATATAACGAGGCTCAAACGATTAGCTAAAACTTTAGTGATGATTACTATACATACTTCCAATCAACTTTTAGGACGAATAATCTTTAACCTTTTTAGCTTCCTGCGATTTGGGAATCAATAGTAATTACGAAGAGTTACATCCTGGAGGAAATCAACCTGTAGAAAAGTAAGGAACCTGTAAAATCAGTTGACACAGACATCTGGTCAATTAAACCTCCAGTATTTACGATTGAATTCGAAAGTGAAATCCGTCGGGCCAGGAGATTTGCTTATTACACAATCCTAAACCGCTCATTTTTTTCTCCTCATTAGAGAAATTTCAGTTCAAGAGACTCGATGTTTATCTGGGGTTGGCTTAAAAAGTTTGGATATTTGATTGTCAAAAGTGTTACTTCTTTAACTCGGGATGGCAGCATATGCAGAGTAGCAAAGTGCTTGAGAAATTCAATTTTTCAACAGAGAAGTTTCACAATCCTATCACCATCTGCTAAAACTCCATTGAATAGCAACTAAGAACGTTTCTTTATTAATAATTCCATGAAACTGGAATTTTCTTCCCCTCTATAGCCCACAGAAATTTTGGCCTTTTGAGCATAATCTAGCGAAGAAGACCTTGTTAAATCTGCCAAACTCCTTCAACAAATTCGATTCCCTTTCATGAATCAGATCATCGTTACAGCTTCCTTGGTCGAAAATCTTATCCAAAATAATAAGACGATTCTGAATATTGCGTTTATGCTCATTCGACTTTTGATTATCTTCAGCAAGCCAATGTTTAATTGAAGACTTAAGAGACTGTATTTTTTTTTAAATTTTTGTTTTAATATTTGATTCCATACAAATGGATTCTCTCCACGAATATTCAACCATCTAGTCAAAACCTTTCCTGGAAGACCAAGAATGGAAAAACCGAAACGGCGTAGGACATAATGAAACATTCAATAGGTAAGAAGGATAGGGCCTGGTGATTTGAAGCTGCTTTATTATCGAGAATAAGCTACAATGGAAGGAAATAGTGCCAATAAACACTTCTAAAAAATAAAGTAATCTATCCAATTTATCATCTTGGAAGCAGATTTTGAGCCCAGGTAATGAGTAGCCTTTTAAAGGAAGATCATCAAGCCTCGTTTAGTGATGAAATTTTTAAATGATTGGGCGCATGAGAGGTTAAACAAAGAACCACGCCTTTCGTGCTCAAATCGAACTTCATTAAAATCACTTAAAAGGACACATTCTCCATCCCAAGAATCTATTAAATGATGAATAAAGTCCCATAACATCCTTCTTTCGGTAAGATCGTGTGGAGCATAGAGATATAACATTGAAGGTTGGATAGATGAAGGATCCAAGTACTGAGTTAGCCAATAAAGGAATCTGAAACTGTAGAATTATCTTTAACAATAATCTAGGATCCCAAACACAAAGAATACCCCCTGATGTAACCAAATGGGGACTAAAACGCATAGTCACAGATAAATTCCCCACAATGCTTGATAGATAAGAGATCCATTTTTCCATCTTAGTTCTGGTAAAATGCTACAAAATTAACTCTATGTTTGGTATTAACTCTTTGGGATCCACCCTTTTTAGCCGTAGTTACCAAGAACCTTAAATATTAAGGTTTAAGAAATTCATCTTACAAAACTTAGCATATCTCCTTAGAGAACCAATAATGGTTTATATTCCTTTTCTCTTCCATCATGTTATAACCCATAGTTTGACCCACCTTTATCAATCCATCCATTACTTCCAATATTGAGCCACTTGCTTGAAATTTATCATTAACCGATAAAGCCTTTTCCTTGTTGCCAGACGTAGTAGGATTTGGCTTGGGTTGAGAAGCGTTTCCAGGAATGTTGTCTATAACATTTTCCTCAACATTCGGGGTAAAACCTGGAGGGTATTGTGGAGTATGAGTATCACCTTCTGTCACATTAGCATCCTTATTCCTCTTTAGAATTTTATATATCCCAAATGGGTCTTCAGAGATGACAGTGTTACAACTGGGTTTAGGATTTACCTGAAATTCATCAACATTTTCGTGAGCAAAGCTCATTTTAGAAACATGCTCATTATCTGACCCACGTTTATTCTCATTATTCCCCTCAGATTCCTCATCTGAAGAAGTGTCATCCTCCATCGCCGTTTTGAATTCTGGCATCCATGCTTCCTGCTCCTTAACATAAATCCAGTGACGCTGCCCCTTAATGATGATTTTAACCCTATCATTTATAAGTACACGGGGTTTTGTTCTCACACACACTCTTATGCATGACAAAGAGCAGTTATCGATTTAATTGATATCTACATGTACACCCCATGACGCTATTATTTTTGCTCTATGCGTATTTCGCGTGTAAGAGCTTTAACACTGGTAATCCATTAATAGCTACCGACACTATACGCTCCTCACACACAAAAGAATACAAGCCGGTTTCAACACCTCAAACCATGTTTTTTTTTTTTTTTTTTTTTTTTTTTAAACCCAATCACCCTCATGAATAGTAATTTTTTCTTTAGGAAGTGACTGAATTCCAATTCTAGAAGAGCCCATTGACCACCCAAATAAAAAAGCTTTAACTTTTGCAAAACCCTCATTTGCTAGATTGATAAAGGAGGTAGAAAGTGCATTTATCTTCTTTCATTTTACCCATTTATAGAACTCGAGAAGTCACTGTTCACATAATACAGGCTCATCAAGAACAATGGCAGGGGATGATTCAGTAGCGGTATTATGGTTAACTGGTTCCAATTTTAAAACTAGCACATATGTATTTGATAAATGTACGGTGATGCATTTTTTTCGGGTGTAGATACTTTATTGGATGAGGGTATGTTTTTTTTGTTCTCTCTGATAACCTGACAGTGTGGCTTAAAAGGCGAAGTCCGCCCAATCCAAATTGTACACAAATTCCCAATCAATCGATCCAAGTTGTCCACCCCAATGAAACGAACAAATGCGAATTTTTTACCTGCTTTAGACTTCTTGATTGGAATATAGACGTCGATTACATTACCATAAGCCAGGCAAACATTCCAGAGATCACGCGCCGTAAAATGGTCAGGAAAATTTGTTATGAAAACGGATTTGGAGATTTTTTGTGTTTGATCCTCCTTAGAGTAATTGTAGGATCGATTATTGACACCCATGATAAGAAAATTAAGACAACGAATAATGAAAACGATTGGAAAAAACCTTAAAATTAAAATAAAAAACCTATGGATCTAAGGATCGTCCACTTGTAAGAAACTTCAACCGAGGAGAATCATAGGGATCCTCAACAAGATTAGGGCCCTAGCAAGATAGATCACAAAGATGGTAGTATTTTTAAGATCAATTAGGGTGTTCATGATTGGCTTGAAGATTAAGAATATGTTTGGTTCAGATGTTATGTCGTTACCGTCGGCTAGTTTTCATTAAGTATTATATAACATAAACAAAATAATTTAAGATCAAAGTTGATGGAAAAAGACTCTAAAAGCCAATAGTGAACACTTATTTAGAGACGGGGGGAGTATAATGCACATACTACGAACGTTATATATGCTGAATATATTTTTCTTTATAGAACTTTAGAATTTTATCAAATTATGAAATTATTATTTAGCTCTTACTTTTATATAAAAAAAACTCAAAAAAAATATTTCATAATAAAGTAATTATTTATAAATACATTTAAATACTCTATATATTTTTAAGTCTTATGATTCTTTCTTACCAAGCACCCCACTTAACATTTTATGTCAATAATCGAAAGAGGGAATTACATATATACCCATTAAAACTTGCATATTTGCATATATATCTAAAATACAAATTTTCAATGCATAATGTATAATGCAAATTAAGCATGTTTTGGGTATATATGCAAATATGCAAGTTTTAATGGGTACGTATGTAATTTCCCTTAATCAAAATTACCCTTTTTAGACGTAACCCATGTCTTCTTTAACATCAGTAAGTGTATTTAAAGAATTTATATTTAAAAATGATATAATTGTAATTTTTTATATGTGATTGGTTATTTTTACTTTTAAACGGATTTTGGAATCTCCAGTTTATTATACTATATTATTAACCATTAAGATTATTATACTATACTATATTATTAACCATTAAGATTATCCGACCCGTATAAAATACCCACACAACACATACTTGATCCAACAACTCACACAACACGTAATCCACCAAACCCTCTCTAGAAACGGATCTCTGAAACTCATCTGAGTCTCTCAAAAAAAATCATATGCACTCTTGGATGCCACCAGCTTCTTCATTGCCGCCGTTTATGGTGTGTGGTGTTGGTGGTTGGTTGGTGACCTTGGTGACGTTAGATGGGTGGTGGCGTTGGTGCTTGGTTGGTTGGTTGGTTAGTTGGCGTTGGTGGTTGATTATCAACCCCAGGAACACTCTCACAGGAATAATCTTCATGGTTAATATAAAGGTATAATATTAGTTAGTTAAAACTGTATTAAAATTCAATCTTTTTATTATTCTTTAGAGTTCAGCTTTTGTAACCTAAATTGATGAAGTATATGCGTATGATGGTCTATAATTTGGGGTTTATTTGATATGTTGATGTGTTTTGTTTCTAAAAATGAGTACTATTTACCCATTTAGGTTATTGTAGGGTTTTATGGATTATGAAAAACTAGAGACAATTTGGTGGACTGGGTGTTGTATGAGTTGCTGGATCGAGTATGTGTTGTGAGTGTTTTAACACGTATCTCATTATGTGTATCAGGCCAAGTAGGATTGGGTCAGCATTTGATGTACCCGGCTTTCCAATTTTTTGTTAGTTTGTATAATCCGGACAAGCCTCGAAAAATAGGCTTATGGTATGTAAGCCAACTCGAATAAGCTCATAAGCCGCAAAGTAAGCGGAAACAGTTCCAACTGAGAATTTTCCTCAACATGGCGAGGCAACCTATAAGGTTTGCAGCCATGGCAGATGTATGATGCTTTGTTAATGCTTGGTCAACGCTGTGTGATTGTGCAGTATTTTCTAAGTTGATATATCCATTGTGGGCGATGATGACACTAATACGTTTGTGATTGACGTATTAGAGTGGGTGGAATCGACCCGCATCTTGGCGGGGTAGCACGTCGTTGTGCTTGCAGCCATGGCGGGTTTCATACCCTTTTCTCCCGTCCACACTCACAAATCTGAGCCTAACGTTTTTGGAACTGCAATTATTGCATTTGTACATTTAATTTGTTTTAACACGTATGGAGGTACGTGTCTATTCATCAAACCTGTCTGCGTTGTCTTTTCAGAAGATAGAAAGAAAGGTATCGGCTCTCATCATGACAATATTTATACCTTTATATTAACCATGAAGATTATTCCCCCGATGCACTTCATAAATGCATTGCCCAACCCGTGTAAAATTTAATGGAAACCCGAGTGCATTAATTGACCCAACCCGACATACACGTAATGGGATACGTGTTAAAATACCCACATAACACATACTTGATCCAGCAACTCACACAACACATAATCCACCAAACCCTCTCTAGAAACGGATCTCTGAAACTCATCTGAGTCTCTCAAAAAACAAAATCATATGCACTCTTAGATGCCACCAGCTTCTTCATTGCCAGCGTTTATGGTGTGTGGTGTTGGTGGTTGGTTGGTGACCTTGGTGACGTTAGATGGGTGGTGGCGTTGGTGCTTGGTTGGTTGGTTGGTTGGTTGGCGTTGGTGGTTGATTATCAACCCCAGGAACACTCTCACAGGCTACATCCTTTTCATTTTAATCGCAATATCAGTTAGTTAAAACTTTATTAAAATTCAAACTGTTTATTATTCTTTAGAGTTTAGCTTTTATAGCCTAGATTGATGAAGTATATGCATATAATGGTCTATAATTTAGGGTTTATTTGATATGTTGATGTGTTTTGTTTCTGAAAGTGAGTACTATTTACCGATTTGGGTTATTGTGGGGTTTTGTGGATTATGAAAAACTAGAGACAGTTTGGTGGACTAGGTGTTGTATGAGTTGTTGGATCGAGTATGTGTTGTGAGTGTTTTAACACTTACTCCATTACGTGTATCAGGCCAAGTAGGATTGGGTCAGCATTTGTTAGTTTGTATAATCCGGATAAGCCTTGAAAAATAGGCTTATGGTATGTAAGCCAACTCGAATAAGCTCATAAGCCGCAAAGTAAGCGAAAATAATTCCAGCTGAGGATTTTCCTCAACATGGCGGGGCAACCTATAAGGTTTGCAGCCATGGCGGATGTATGATGCTTTGTTAATAACTGGTCAGCGCTGTGTGATTGTGCAGTGTTTTCTAAGTTGATATATCCATTGTGGGCGATGATGACGCTAATACGTTTGTGATTGACGGATTAGAGTGGGTGGAATCGACCTGTATCTTGGCGGGGCAGCACGTCGTTGTGCTTGCAGCCATGGCGGGTCGCATACCTTTTTCTCCCGTTAACAATCACAAATCTAAGCCCAACATTTTTGGAACTGCAATTATTGCATTTGTACATTTAGTTTCTTTTAACACGTATGGAGGTACGTGTCTATTCATCAAACCTATTTGCGTTGTCTTTTCAGAAGATAGAAAGAAAGGTATCGGCCTTCATCATGACAATAATTATACCTTTATATTAACCATGAAAGAGCCCAACGTTTTAGAAACTGCAATTATTGCATTTATACATTTAATTTCTTTTAACACGTATAGAGGTACGTGTCTATTAAAATCCATCGTTATCCTGCGATGAACTGGGATATAATAAAAATGGTGTAATGAAATGCTTATGTTTTGATATGGGGTTTTAATTGCTTTCCAAAATTTTTCATATACGAGAAGTGTCTGCGTTGTCTTTTCAGAAGATAGAAAGAAAGGTTCTTGCACCCTCCACACGATGACAGTCAATTTTAATAATCAGTGTGGACATCCTGTGGGTCTGTTAGTTTTCGGAACCTTAATTAGACTCGGAACGAACTTGAAAAATTATATCACAATAGACTAACGATCGTGTGAAGGTATGTTTTTTTTCCTTATTTTTCATAGTTCTTGCAGAGACTTTTTCAAAGAACGATAATCCAAACACACCGCGTACTACACGTTTTGGTCAGTATGTGTGTTACAGCCTACATAATATGATCATACAATCATATCTATTTGAGATTTATCTTATAATTAATGAACGACGTCGGTGACTTTGTAGGGCCAAAATGCTAAAGGTACGTCTCAAAGCTCGGGTTGAGCAGATGCAGAAGTAAGAGAGATCACTACCCTCATCAAGTATGCATGATTTCATTAAAGGAATTCAGGAGGTGAATCAGCTCATCAACTTGGCGGTCAAGGAATCCAATGGCACATCAATAGTCACAGGTTCAATATACTTTCTTAGCTCGGGAAATAGTCAAAAATTTTAGGTGATTTGGTGTCTTGGGTCAGTGGGAAATATACTTATAAATGATCTGTGAGAAATTTACTTGAGGGAAAAAATATTAGTGTAAGTGGTTTGGATCCAGAAGATGAGCAAATAAGACAGTTAAAACATGGCATACTAAAACTGTGGATGACTCCTACGTCGAGAGCTGTCATAAGGTTTGATCGACAACTCGCATATTAGGATTATCAAGTTCTTTGATAGGAATTTGGGATAACGACATATTTAAGTTTAAAAGTTGTTTATATTGTGTCCATGTATTGATCAATTTCTACTTTTCATATGTTATATTGCAGACACGTACATGACAGTTTTGAAAGGATGCTTGCCATTAAAAAAGGACTCGATCAAGGCTAAAGTTGTACATTATCAACTTTGCTCGATGGTGGAAAGGCAGGGTCTCAACTGCAGTCAGCACTATGTCCAAGCAGAATGGATTTAAGTACAAGAGTCGACAACATATACTTCTGCAATGCCATTCAATATCTCCATTTGAATGGTATATAATACATATTTTTAAGTTTTAATGTGTAACTATTTGAAAGTTGAAGTGCTTTAACTATTAAAATGAGTAGATTAAAACTTATTTTGCTTTTGTATTTAGATATCGTTACACTTCTAATCAGATTCAATTTTTTAAATTGTTATTGTTTGGGATTGTTCCACGTGGGTCTGAGAACGCAAACAAGAAAACAGAAAACCCTGCGCTCCGCAGCGGAGCGCGGGTTAAAAACCTTGTTTATGTTAAAAGTGAGATAAGTAAGGTCACAACCCATTAAGCCATCAATAACACCTAATTTTACAGAGTCATAATCAAATAAGAAATACAATTTAAATAAAAAGAATCAAAAAACCACAACAACATATTTTAAATGCATTTATAAAAATTAATGCACCTCTTTTTAATTTATCTCTCTTTATTTAAATTGTGTGTCTAAAAATCACTATGATCCTTCTCATTTTATTTTTTCTTAATTTTAACATTTTAGCTTGGTGTGAAAGCTGGTTTAGATCTTTTTGCTCGTGTATAACTACTGGGTTCACTTTAGGCTGGATAAAGTGGTGATGACAAACTCACCATACACATCAGCGTCACATCAGACTCATTCACACTCACCTTTCACCCGTAGTGGTCACCACTCACTCACCATAACTCATCTTTCATCAAAATACTTACTATATACACAATATACCCCACTAAATAACCCCCCACCCCCCCCCACACACACACACACACACACACACACACACACACACACACACCACGCATGACTTTTTGAAGTGGAGCGGGAAGTCACTCGTGAATTGATAACTCACCCGTGAAAAATAAAACCACTCCGTCCAGCCTTACTAGTGCATTTTCCTTGCTTTTCTTTTTTATATGATTGTTTACATATCAAGGGTTAAAGCCATTAAATACCAACGAACTTACTATTTTGTCCCGAGTTAGGTATTAAACTTGTTTATTACAACTTATTAGTAACGAAACTTGTTGCTTTGTGTTAAAATTAGTAAGGTGACCGAATTGCTCTCCATATTATATCCACATCATATTTTTTTACACATAATCATTTTATTTTTCACTTAGGAAATTTTTACCCAGCTAATATTTAGGTATTTAAGACCCGAACCCACCACCCTATTAATAACCCAACCTACACGCCGTTACTTTACTCAACCACACAAATTTAAAATCTAAACCCCTAACCCTAACCCTAACCCTAACCCTAACCCTAACCCTAACCCTAAATCGTCACTTTAATTACCATGTCTTCATCTTTAACATCGATATTTAATGAAGCCCTAGAAACATGTGAATGCCATTTACCATGTAGGGTTGTGACTGCTTTGACTAATACTAATCCGTGCAGAAGGTTTGTTGTATGCCCTAATCGATCGGTAATATCTCTTAAATATTTGGTCTGATTTAGTTTAATCTTAATTTCAATAACAAAATTAACTTCATTGACATTGTTTTACTTTATTGTTTGGGTTTAAAAACCTGGTAAGAAAAAGTATGAAACATGGGATTGGTATGATGTGGAGTTAGAAAGTGAATGGTATCGTCAAAATTTGTATGAAATGTATTTATTGCTCAACCCCCATCAAAGGTGTCAATTAGATAATGAGATGACTCATCAACAAAGGATTAAGGTTTTGGAAGCTGAACTAGCAGGCAAGGTTGCTGAAGTCAACTCAAGTGTGAAAAGTTTGACTTTTTAGAAGTTAATGTTTTTAGTGTTTATAATTGTAACATGTATGATTCTAGCAATGAAGTAGCAAGTCTTTTATCCTATCTCTGTCACTCTGTGTAATGAATTTTAGTTATGTAATGAAATTTAATTTTTGCAATGAATATCTGTTTATGCCTTATGGAAGGTAATGAAAGTTTTACTTTTTGGAAGTTAATGTTATAGTGTTTACAATTGAAAAATGGCAACAAAACTCATATATAGTTAAAGGCTTTATATATATCTGGAACATATATCAGGCTAAAACATATACCTAATGTCTGAAACATATATCATGCTCAAATATATACCTTTTTAGGAGTCTTATGGAAAGTTTTTTAGCATTTATGTCTGAAACATATATCAGGCTAAAACATATACCTAATGATAAAGGCTTGATATATATCAAGCCTTGATATATATATATCAGGCTCAGGCATGCATCATTTAAGGCTTCATATATAGTTAAACAAAATTCATGCTTAATAACCTATGACTAATAGCAAACACACAACTAATTAATTAACTTGGCTTAATTCAGATACCAATATGGTCAAATAGCATGTGGGGGACAAGCCCTAATATTACACAACCCAAAATACAAAATAATTGTTTACACATGCAAATACCATCAAACTGATGCAAAATATTGGTGGTATTGTTGACCCATTAGTATCACTAATACCAGTTCTACTTAACCTAAGATAAATTATAATATAAGTATCTTAAGAAGTTAAGTTTCTATTCATTACATCATTCACTCTCAAACAAACTAAGAGCTTTATCAACTGATAGGCCAGTTCCATTGTCATCAATCTTAAACTTCTTTGCTTGCATTTTTGAAATCCTCTCTGACCTGCCTCTGTTTTATTGTAGATCCTAACTAGTAGTGCAGGTGCAGGTTCCTTTGCTGCCTTCTTTCCTTTTAATTTTTGAGTTGAATATGACACTACAACACCTTCTTCTGCAACTACAACCTTATTAATGATTTGTTCTTGGACTAATCCATCTACAACAACATGCTCAACCACATCATCTTATATATGGACTGCAACAGATTCTTGTGCATTCAGATTTAGGTTGTTTGATGTGGGATTCTTATTGATTTCATCAACATCCATTTCATCTTTTGAAATAATGAAATTCTTTAGATTTAAATAGTCATGATCAAAATCCCATTGCCTTTGTTGCTCTTCATATCTTTCCTTTTCCTCATCTTGTCTCTGATAATCTCTCTCTTCTTCCATAGCCTGTTGTAAAAATTCTTTATCTTGTCTCTCTAGAATCTCTTTCTCCATTGCCAGGCTCTTTTCTTCCTCATCTATTAATAGATGTTCTATGTATTCATCATCCAAAGCATTCCTAAGCTCATCCTCTTCCACCTACACCAGTAGGTAGATTTACATATCAGTGTAACAACAAAATAAGGGTAACAACAAAAGTTTACCTCTTGTTGTGGTTGCAGACCAACTCTACCTCTACCAGATCCACCCCTACTAGCATGTGCATCTCTTCTACCTCTACCACCACCTCTACCCCTAGAACCTCTACCTCCACCCATTGAAGAGGCATAAGATACACTTTCAGTTTGACTCTTTCTACCTGGTGGTTTTCTAGGTTTGGGAGTTTTGGGTACTGGATCCTTATTATATGTAGTCTTGTTATGACCCACCTCTAAACAGCTGATGCAAGTCATCCTTCTCCTAGACCTGCTTACTTGTGAGTTGTTTTCAAAAGGAGTTTTGGGTACTAGATCTTTTTCCATTGCATTTTTGCTCATAACAACTAACCTTTGCATCAGGTATATTCTTATATACTCCAACAATATGACGATTGGTTTGCTTCTTTGAACTATAATGGCTTTGTGGTAGCTTTCACAGATTCTATTCTTAAATGCTAGACACTTGACTTCAAGACTAAAAAAGGCTTTATACCAAGAGTTAGGGTTTTTTTGAACCAAGTACTCATATGACTCAGGATTAATCTCTCTAATGTACTTCATGTGCTTCAAAATGTGCCTTAACTGTGGTAGCAGCTGCACTCCAAAATAACCTATACAATTGTACCCCACTGAACTTTCTTTTAAAGTTTGCATACACATGTCTTGTATATTTCATGTACTCTGCATTTGGAAGCCAATCAACTACTGCTTTTAACAACCCTTGCATTATCCAGAACAAATAAAAACAATGTTATATTGTTAAAGTGTAATAATGTTAATATGTAACTACAAATGAAATACAAGTATACCTTGTGTGAATCTGAAATGACAATCAAACCAACTCCTCCATTCAAGTTTAGATCATCATGCACTAAACCTAAAACCAACACCAATTCTCATTATTTTCCACTTTCATTACTACCCAAGTAATGGGATACATTTGGTTATTGGCATCTTTTTCCATTGCTGTTAAGAGTTCACCTTTGCAAGTATGTTTTAAAAAACAACCATCTAGGCTAATTACCTTTCTACAGCCTTCTAACTAACCATCTTTAACCCTTTTAAAACAAACATAAAACCTCTTAAAAGAGATTGCATCACGGTCTAACTCTTTAATATCTAGTACACATGTTAAGCCTGGATTTGAGTCTAAGATAGCCTATCTATAATCCCATAGCCTGCCAAAATGGTCAATCAATCCCCTCTCATGATCAACAATGCTCTTTGTTTAGCCCTTTTGCACTACCCAAGTGAAAGATTAATCATGAACTTCTGCCTAATTTTATCTTTTATAACTCTATAAGGAATGAATGGATCTGTGATGATATCTTAAGCAAACTGTTGTGCAATTCATTTATAAGTCATCAAGGAACTTAAATTATAGTTTCTAGAACACTTATGTTGTGGGTAGAGTGACTTAATTTTAAATGAATTTTCTATGCTCATCCAAGATGCCCATAGTCTAAATGAACAATAAGGTATAGTTTTCTTAGATTCTGCATTTTGTTTCCTAGTCCACGTAGATGAACCAGGTGTAGCAGACCCACCCATATCCATGCTAGAACTTACCCTAAGTGTAGCAGACCCACCCACATTGCTACAACCTTGACCATCATTACCAGACTCTCCTACATCCTTGCTACAACCTTTACCATTGTTAGCAGACCCACCCACATTTTGCTACATCCTTTACCTTGTTTCTTACTCCTTGTGGCTATTGGCTTTCTAAAGGTTACATGCCTTTTGAATCTCATATTTTTGATTGAAGTGTAGTTTACCCTTTTTTTCCCTTGACAGTTTCTTTTTTACCACTACGAGTCTTTTTGGTTGGTGTAGAAAACAATTTCTTAATGACATTGGCTTTTGCACCACTTTCAGTTTGTTTTTTACCATCATTTTTCATTTTTTCATCACTGTCAGTTGGTTTTAGTATCTCTTTTCATTTTTGAATAACACCCTGCACTCCTATATTTTTCTATATTCCTACCACAGAAAACCAAGATTGACTTCTGATTGTGCAAATATGGGCACGATTAGGCTTCAAAGGGATTGAATAGTTCTTGTGATGGTTGCTGGATTGCCAAGTCTTGGATAACCTGTGTCAACACAAATGAAAACACTACGTTAAGTAAAGCGCAAGGGGTGTCCATGCGAATCACCTTCGGCGTGAGAGTAAGTATGTGCTTTGTAGCGTAAAGTAAGGTAAAAATGAATGTGTATGAAAGTGTTCGTTATACCTGGAGACCTGACCATCTACTTATAGGTGTGAAAATAGGATGGACGAGGCCTAGCACAAAAACCAGTGAACGTGGGAGTGTCCCACGATTTAAGGGGTGATTACAAGAACTGTGTACCATGATCTCTACCTTTGCGGGAAAGCCTTGGTAGAGAGGGATAACGTGGGTTTTGACTTAGCCAGACCTTTGCCCTAGTTTTGTCAAAGACCTCCCGCGAAGGGTATAGGCCTTCGCGTGGCGGATTCCCATATTGGTAATCATCCCGAAGATGATTTTACGCCACTCAAAACTATTCAAAGACCCTATAGTGTAATTAGGAAAAGGATCCTATTTGAGCTCGAAAGGGAGACCTTCGAGCCGGAGAGGGGGGTACGTCATGAATCCCTTAAGTCAAATGTAATGTATGCATTGCTTTTGACTCAATAAGCAAATCACTCGAAGGCCATATTAAACATCCAAGCACGTGTATTTCATGCATTAAATTATAAGCCCACTTGTCGTAGAGTTAGTTGAGTTTTTAATGAAGATTACTCAACAGTCTTCCTAGGTAATCATGAATGTCCTATCCTACTTTTCCTTCTAATTTGAAATCCGAATGACACCTGATGCTTTACATGTGGACGGTCATGAAGGTATTGAGAGTTACCTATAAATACTTTTCCATAAACTACCAATTTCCTTTTAGCGTTGTCATCGTCTTCTTTTTTACTTTCTTCAAACTACTATTCATCTATCTTGAAGGTAAGGTAATAATCACCATCTTTTTAATTATGAGTGCGAAGGATTCTATAGCCACTCAAACTTGTGAACTTTCAAAGGAAGAGTTCAATGATTTTCTCACCCTCTACCCTATTCCTTCTTAATATCGTGTTATTCTACCAAAATCCAATCAGACCGTTTTCGATGCTCCACCTGGGTATGTTGGGCTGTATACCCATTCATTTTCCCTTGCAAATCTTAGGCTTCCCCTCACTTTCTGTGAAGTTCTTGAATATTTTAAGGTTCATATATCTAGGCTGAATCCTTTTGGTTGTGCCAAACTCACCACTTTTGTTGTCATGTGTAAGGCTTATGGTTGCGAGCCCTCTGTCGACCTCTTCTGAGGGTTCTTCAATTTGTGTCGGGCTGGTAAATGGTTGACTTTTACCAAAAGGTCTGAAAAACATGTTACTAATCTTCTCCCTAAAGTCATCACTCCCATTGAGGGTTGGCACGAGTGGTTTTTCTATGTTTAAGACTTCATTATCCCTGCCAAGTATTCACAACTTCTTTCTAAGCAAAACAAACTTGATTCAAAGTCCTTCAAAGATAAACTTCCCCTAAATATTGAAGAGAATCCCATGTTCTAGCGTCTTGGTCGATACCCCCACGACTGTCCGTGTCTTTCCTGATCCTATTCTTTTCTTGGCTGGCCTTAAATCTTCATGGGAACAAGGCCAACAACGTCCTACGATCTTAGTGGGTAGAAAGGGTATTTATCTTCCTTGCTTCTTCCTTCATTATCCTTTTTCACTGATATATGATTTACTTTTTCTTTCTATAGAAATGGCTTGTAGGAACTATATCTATATCGAAGATGATAAGGATTTAGCGTTTTTGCCTAAGGATCCTTCTCCGAGCTTTAGCATTGGTTCCCCATCTGTCTCAGTTAACACGGAGCCTCTAAAACCCAACAAAGAGCCTGAGATTCAGCCTGTAGAAGTTACAGCTGATTCTAAGGGGAGCCCAAAGCCGGAGCTGTTTGTCATTCATCCTGGGAGTATAGCTGATCGGATAAAAGATAGGAAGTGTAAAACTAGAGAAGGGTCATCAAGGCCTCGTGTTAAGAGGAAGCTTGCTTTTGGGTCTTCCACCTCCCGTGCTACTCGTGCTAAAACTTCTTCCTTGAAGGATGATGCTCCCTTCTTGACAGTTTCTGATGATGACGAGGGTATACTTTCAGTCCTTAACTTGTTCTGTATCGTCTTTGCATTATGAGTCCACCAATATGTTTGTCTTCGTTTCTTTTTTAGGTCTCCTTGATGTTCTTGAGCTTAAGGATGATACCGCATGTCACCTCAAGATCTCTGCTATTACTCCTCCAGCTTAGAAGAATTATCTGGATAATCATATGGATTTAGAGTTGCTGGATCTTCATGACCGCTGTTATGCGAGACAAGCTGTAGTTGATAATGCTGTGAACAGGAGGTCTTTTGAGTTATAGTAGGTGATTAAGAAGCTAAGGGGTGAGTGTGATGTTATGAGGAGCAGGGAAAGGGATAGGGAAGAGGAGTGTGAGGGGCTGCGAGTTAAATGTAAGGCTGCTATGACTGAGTTTGAAAAGAACCCCACTATGGTGGCTCTTCAGGAAACGATATATGTTCTTTCTGCTGAAGTCAAGGAGCATAAGTTAGATCCTGACAGGATGATATTGGAGAGCCAGAAGTGGGCAGGCTACCAACAAAACCTTTCGACTTTAGAGTTGAAGGTTACTTCTCTTGAGGCCGAAAAGGCAAGGTTGGAGGCTGTTGAAGTGTCTCTCGAAAAGGAGGTTGAGGAGCTTATATAGGATAGGAGAGAGGTGGTATTAAAGGTTGTTCCCTATGCTGCAATGGAATTTGTTCACAGTGATGACATGGGTAGCCTTGTTGGTAAGCTTGTGTCCTTCGCTATTGTGTATGGGAGATGTAGGGCTTTTGAGCAGGTTGCTGATATGAAGGAGCCTTTTGACTTGTCCAAGGTGAAGGGTTATCGCTCTTCTTACAAGAAGGATCATACTCAGGCCATCAACGATCTTACCACCGCCACCTTCCCTTAGTTGGATAAGTTTGTGGCGGATCCCTCAGATCTTATTGAAGCTTTATTATCGAAAAATCCCCTAACTCTGCAAAGACCCGCTCCTACAAGGACTCAAGTCCTATTGCCTTCTTCTTAAAGGGCTACCCCATCCTCAGTTCCAGTCTCCAATCTGATGTCTCCTCCTGTAGATGCCTCCGTTGTGAAGCCCCAATCCTCTTAACTTCATTGAAGGTCTCCATGTTGGTGTTAATTCAGTCTTAAGGGTGGCATGTACGCTTTGAACAATTTGTTACTACCCAGGCTTTGGCCTTTATAAAATTTAATTTTGACAATGGTTTATGTTGGCCATTGTATGAACAGTTTATGTCGACCTTCAAGGTTGACTTCAAATAGTATCCTCCCTCTAGGGAGTTAAATATAGGGACGCAGTCCCACATTTTGTCTATGATATCCCTTGCTTCTCTTGTCATGACTTTGGAGGACTTTAGTCTGACCCCTTTATCATTTATAAGTAAAGTTTTGCACTTTATGAAGTGAGGGCTCAAGTGTGGCCTTAAGTTGTCAATTATGCAGGCGAACATCTTGTGCCAACCCTAAAGGTAGGTTTCCATAGGGAACAGAGTCCCTAAACATGTTTGAGGATTTAGAGGACTTTTAGTCTAACTCCTTTATGCGCTTCATCAAGCGGATGCTCATGCGTGGCCTTAAACTTTTGACTTATCTGTCAATTTTCAAATGAAGGGTTGCGACCCACTTTATTATGCCCTCAAGGCTAAAAGAAGCAATGAGAAAAGTTAACGTGAATATTATGGATGTTTATTTTTGGTAAGGCACATGTGTGGCCCCACAACATCTCTTCGAATGTTAAACTTAGTAGTATTAGGCTCATATGTGGCCTTGATGTCAATTTTCCAAATGAAGGGTTATGACCTGCTTCATTATGTCTTCAAGGCTAAAAGAAGCAATGAGGAAAGTTAACATGAATTTTATGGATGTTTTTTTTGTAGGGCTCATATGTGGCCTCACAACATCCCTTTGAACGTTAAACTTAGTAGTATTAGGCTCATGTGTGGCGTTGATATTTTTTGTTATAAGTATCGTCACAAAAGTTTTGGAATAAATTCGTTTCATTAGTAGTGTAGAAAGATTTACATCATCTCCCGTATAAACACTTACTTTGCTACACTTTTTTCAAATAGTCAAAACAATGACTTTAGTTATAATAAAGAAGATTGTAAAAGGTAAGTTTTACATGTAAAACTTACAAAGGCTCGTACTCTTTGTTGTTTGAGTCAACGAGTGATCGGATGCATCGATTATTTTGTAAAGTCCCCTTCCTTGAACTTCGCTTACCATGTGAGGACCATGCCATACCTGCGTGCTTTCTGTGTTGTTTTGTGAAAGTAAAACAAAGTCTCCAATCTTATAAATAGAGTGACTACTCCTTTTGTTATGGTGCCTACAAAGCTTGCTTCGATAATAGGCATCTTCGATTGAAGCTATTTCCTTGTTTCCTCTTCGATAGTAGGCCTCTTCGATTGAAGCTTGCTTCGGAGCCCTAAGTTAGGCTAAACGGTGTCTCCTTTTGGCTATTTCTTGGAAGCGTTCTATGTACCCACAATACTTGAGCATGATCGTCCGCCCATCCTTGTTGACTTCGAGATAATTTCTTTTTGATATGATTCATTATTTCCATATGCTCTGTAATAGGAGAGAAGGATTGTGTGACTTTTAATCCTTTGCAGAGATCTATGAAAATACCATCTCAAAAATGCTTCTCGTCCTTCGAGCTGATTGTTCGTGGCACTCCGAATCTGCATACTATGTATTCCCATACGAATCTTTCTGCATGCCTTCCGTTTATAACGGTCAGAGGTTTTGCTTCCACTAATTTTGTTGAGTGTTCTACAGCTATTGCCAAGAATTTGAAACCTCCAGGAGCTATTGCTAAAGGTACTTGGATGTTAATTCCCCAATGACTGAATGACCATCTACTTCTGGCTGTTATCGCATTGCTTTCTGCTACTTTCCGTATCGCAAATTACTCCTTGCATTTCTCGCAGTCTTGAAGTACCTTTGTAGCGTCTCGGTGCATTGACGGCCAGTAATACCCCTGCTTAATGATTCTAACCACCATTGATCATGGTTCTGCGTTGAAACCACAAGAAACTTTGTGTACCTCCATTACAATGTCATCAGTCTGTGGTGAAGCTACATAGCAAAGCCATGGGGTGTAGAAGGATCTTCGGTATAGGTTTCCTCTAATCAACTTGTATTGAGGTGCCTTGACCCTGATCTTCCTAGATTCTTTTGGGTCCTCTGGTAATTGACCACTCACTAAGTACTTATGGATAGGAGTCATCCAGCTTTCCCCTTCATTCGTTTCAACCTGTAGGATCTCTTTCTCTTCTATTGATCGCTTCGGTAGGACTTCGACCAGCACTTCCTTAGTAAGATGCTCGAAGGTTATCGAAGCCAGCTTGCTTAATGAGTTAGCTTTTTTATTTTAGTTCCTTCAGATGTGCTCGATCGTGTAGCTGTCGAAGCCCTTCAAAGCCTCTTTGGTCTTCTGTAAGTATTCTTTGATTGTTGATTGTTTGGCTGCATAAGTACCTTTTATTTGATTTACCAACAATTGTGAATCTACAAAAATTGCCAAGCTTGTAATTTCCATCTCTTATGATATTCGCAACTCGGCCAATAGTGCTTCGTACTTTGCTTTGTTGTTTGTTGTTTCGAATCCGAAGCGTATGGCACAAGTATATTCTTTTCCCTCAGGATCTATCAGCATCAGTCCTGCGCCGAAAACGTCGAAGCTCGCCGCTCCATCGGTAAATAGTTTCCATTCGCAGCTTAGCTCCATATTCGTTGGCTTTGTGTCTGCCTTTTCCTCTGCTTCCTTTTTGTTATCTTTAAGGGGCACTTCGATCAAGAAATCTTTAGGCGTTTCATCACCCCTTTCTTGGAACACAATGTTATGCTCTCCTATCTCGATTGCCTATTTAGCCACTAGGCCCAATTTTTTGGGTTTTGTTAGTGTTTGTTTTATGGGAGAATTGGTCAGGACTGTTATCATATGTGCCTGAAAGTACCTTCGTAACCTCCTTGCTGCATGTACCAATCCTAGTATGAGCTTTTTCATTCCTGAGTAGTTAATCTCAGCCCCCTGTAGAACTTTGCTTACGAAGTAAATAGGAACTTGTTCTTCTTCCCTTTTTGCAAACAAAGCTGCACTTATGCTCTCTATCGAGGCTGTGAGGTACATCATTAGAATCTCTCCTTGTACTGGTGCCGTGAGCGTGGGAAGTATTTCCACAAATTTCTTTATTTCTTGAAGTACTGCTTCTGCTTCTTGTGTCTATTGTATGTTCTTCTTATCTGTACAACTTTTGAGTACTTTGAAGAAGGGAATGGATCTTTTGATGCCCTTTGATAGGAAATGGCTGAGGGCTGCTATTTTTCCATTAAGGCTATGTACATCTTTGAGCGTCTTTAGCTGCTCGACATCAGTGATGGCTTTTACCTTAGAGGGGTTAGCTCGTACTCGTACCCCCTGCTTGGTAATGAGGCATCCTAAGAATGGGCCTTCTTTGACACCGAAGGAACACTTCTTCGGGTTGAGCTTCATGTTGATTGATCAAAACTTCTTGAAAGTCTCCTTAATATCTGCCTACATTTCTTCTTCGGACGTACTTTTGATCACCATGTCATCGATATATGCCTCAAGGTTTCTCCCTATTTGATCGTGGAAGACCTTGTTACTAATCTTTGGTATGGTTGCTCCAGCAATTTTTAACCAAAAGGAATCTTTTCTATTACAGAAAGACCCCTTCTCCTGCCGAGAAGGGCCGTCTTATCTTCATCTCCTTCTGCCATTTGAATCTGGTGATAACCTTTGTAGGCATCCAAGAAGCATTTTTTCAGTCGGAACCCTGAGAGAGATTCTACCTTCCAGTCAATTTCAAGGTAGAGGGTAGCAGTCTTTGGGGCAGGCTTTATTTATATCTGTGAAATCAACACATATATTCCACCCTTCGTTACTTTTCTTTACCATGACTGGGTTGGCTACCCATGTCTGATGCTTGACCTTTTGTAGGTTAGTTCCTCCACCTCTTTACAAGCGATTGTACTGCGATCGGGGACTATACCCTTTCTTTTTTGCTTGATTGGCTTGACGTATGTATTGAAGGGATTTCCCTTAACCATAATGGTTCTAGGAATCCCTGTCATATCAACATGGATCTATGCGAAGACATCCACATTGGCCCTCAGGAGGTCCCGTAGCCTTTTTTTGAAGTGTTCTGGTAGCTGCTTTCCGATAATGACTATTTGTTCTGGATACTTGTTATTAACGACTACTTTTTCTTCTGCCGTAGTGCAGCTAAAACCCCCTTTTTCACTTGCTGGGGGTGTCTCTCTGACCTTCTTCATTCCTTCTTTTACCTTATCAGATTCATATGTCGAGAATACATTATCAATCCCTTCGGTAGTGTGGAATTTGATGGCCCCGTGAATAGTGGAAACTACGATTCCCATCTTCTGCATTGCTGTCCTCCCTAGTAGCATATTATATGGCGAATCAAACTTAACGATCATGAAGTTGAGAGTTTCCTTTCTTGTGAGAGGGGCTTCGCCTATCGTGATTTCCAGAGGAATTTCCCAATAGACCAGGATTTTTCTCTTGAAAATTCGATTAAAGGGACCTTCGAATCTACATTGGATGCTCTGATTGATGGTTTTAATTTCATGAAGCAATGTTCATAAATTACTTCGCATGAGCTTCCGCTATCCATGTGCACTCGGTTTACTTCTCTTCCAAAGATCTTAGCTTTTATTACTACCGGTGCTGAAGAATTGCTATCTCCTAAAGGGAATGTAATCTCCTTGCCTTCGGAGGTGAGGCCTTTGAATTTATTCTTCGTATATGAATAATCCTTCCTTATCATGAGTATAGGTGCTTCGGCTGGCGTAGTGCTTTTGTCTTTTTTCCCTTCTGTTCGCTGGTTTTTGGAGGCCTTTACTATTTCTTTCTTGATTCCTTTCACAAGATGGGAAAGCTGTCCTGATTTCACAGCTTCTTCAATCTGGTTTCTTAATTGATGACAATCGTTGGTGTCATGCCCATGGTCTTCATGGAAATGGAAATATTTAGACATGTCTCGCTACCGTCTACTTCCAAACATATGAGGAGCTTGTTCTAAGCTTCTAGCTGCCTTTTCTGTGGCGAGGATCTCTCTTGGGCTTTTAGACACGTTAGAGAGCAGTCTGTGGTTAGGTCCTCGGTATGGAGAGAACATATCCCTGCCTTTCTATCCATGTTATTGTCCCAAGAGGATTTTCTTGATCTTTCAAAGTTTTCCCTTTGACCATTAGGAGTTCCATTGGTTGCCACTTCTCTTGCTTCGATCCAGGTGTAGGTTTTTTCCATCAAATCCTTGTAGGTGGATGGGAGGTTTGTGGAGAGATGCTCGACTAAGCTTTTTGTCCTTGAACCATGAACAAAACCAGAGATACGCTGCTCTTCATGTAGACCCAAAATCTGTAGAGTATCGTCAGTGTATCTGGTAACGAAGGCCCTAGTATTTTCGTCTATACTTTGCTTGATATTGTGAACCACTAAGTGTGTCTTTGTGAACTTATTTTGCTAATTGAAGTGTGACTGGAACTTAGCCTTTAGATCATTATTGTTGAGAATGCTACCTGTTCTCTGACTATTCCACCATATGCGGGCGGAATCTTTGAGGGTGTATGTGAACATGTGGCAAGCTACGGGCATTAACCATTTTTGCATGCGGATGGCCCCTTCGAAAAGGTGTAAGAAATTATCTGGGTCCCCTTTTCCATCGTAATAACCAATATGGGAGGGCATTTTTAGTCCATCCAGAAGAGGATAATCCTCGATCTAGCGAACAAAAGGGGTTACGGAACCTGTGGAATCTGCAAAGGGGCCTGCAGGGTTTGGGTACACATGCATATTTGGTGGTGCGTACATGGGCTGCGTATAAAAGGGGTAGTTACTCGAAGGGGTAACTGAGGGATACATAGACCCATTGTATGAAGGTACGCCACTGTTGGTGAAAGTCTGTGGTATATACCACCTTGTGGATGATAGGTGGAGATGCCCCTAGCAGGGGGATTACTAATTTGGGTCTGGAAAGGAAAATCGGAGTTTGCCCATTGACAAGGCCCACAGATGGTTGAGAGTAGGGGTTAACATGAATAGGCACAAGTCCAGTAGGTGTATGCAAACTTGTTAGCCGTGTTTTTATGTAAAGTGATGGTCATTATTATTCCTGAGCCTTGTATAAGAAAACGTAGTTTACGTGAATCAATTTTAAGCTAATTGGGCCTAGTTGTTGGGCTTAAAGCCCATTCGTAGTTTGGTCCGGCTCTAAAGGCCCATAAGAAAGCCCACAAGGCTTGTTTGCTCTTTTTACTATAAATACCCTTCACCACACAAGGTGAAGGGTGTTGCATCTCATTTTCTCATAGTGCAAATAACCATTTTTCTCTTTTATTTTTTCTCTCTAAGATTTTTTCCTTTTACTTTTGTGTTTTATGGTGATGAAACGATATCATGTAACATGTGGTATCAGAGCCAGGTTTTGATCCTGGGACCTGTGGGTTATGACAAACTTGAAAGGTGTTATCAAAAGTTTGTTTATCAAGAGGAATGTCTTACTAAAAAGATAAATGCACTTCATTTAAGTTTCGGTAAATAAATAACGACTTTGAAGGAGGAAATTACAAATTTAAATAACCAGCTTTCAACAGAAAAATCAATTGTTTCTTCTCTTCAAGAAGAAAAGAAAAGGTTGAAGTCTGATTTCAAAATACGCGAAGACGAGCTTCTTGATAAACAAATTCAACTTGAGAATAAGATAAAGGAATTAGATAATATTTTGGTCAAAAATGGTTAATCGATTCAAACGATACACATGCTTTCACCTAAGCCAGACTCGTTTTACCACACCGAACAGAAAATAGCTTTGGGTTATCAAAATCCTATTTATCTCAAGCAAGCTCAGCAGAAACAACAGAGTTTGTATAATGGCAAAGTGTTATTAGAAAAGCATGATCCTCCTGCTGTGTATGATTCGGAGGAGACACTACAACTTGCTCAAGAGAGTCGTCTAAAAATGAAACAATTAAACAAAGAAATAAAACCGACAAATTATACTAAGATTAATCATCTTTCAGGGGTTTTTGTTTCTTAAACGGCCAAGTCACGTGAAGAGTTGTATTTTTCAAATACTTCCAAAAACGGTCAATGTTTCTAAATCATTTTCAATATCAAATGAAGAATTTTCGGATGATACTACACCAAGTGTTGCACGAAAATTTCTAAATGAGGTAAAAAGCACCATTGTGACTCTTCAACGTGTTGTCAAACAAAAAATGACTTTGGATATACACAATTGGTCGTCTTCTGTTCACCAAGAGTTTTACACTATTGTAAGATGAAATATACACCTATCGTTAACCAAGTTGACGCTTAGAGTTGCAAAAATTTCAAAACTACAATTTTGAAAAAAAAAAAGCAGCAAATTTGTCTCGAGACTTTAAATCTCTTGCAAAGAAGTGATGAATCTCTTGCTAAGCACAAGCATTGGGGGGAAAAAAAAAAAATTGGAAATTATGCGTCTCTTGAGCCAGTTGTCAATCAAGATAGTATGTCTATTGTGCAAATCATCTGTTATAGATTTATCAAATCTCCAAAAATCAGCTTTGACATCGATAAAGAACGATTGAAAATTGTATCATTAAAGAGGAAAACGAATATTGCTAAAATTGTAGATTGATTGGCTATCTAAAAAAATGTGATAGAATGCAAAATATGTCAAAATTTCGTACGATAAAGCTGATAATGACATGCACAAAAGATCGACGGTTGGCAAGCTCAGTTGGGAATCCAAATGGTAAAAGTAAGGATACTCAATGTGTTTAAATTACCCTTGATCTTTGTCTCAGGAAACACTAGAGTACATGAGATGTTGGAATATAGAGTTTAAGATTTTTGAATAATGCTTAAAGAAAATGATTAACTTAATCACATACAAAGAACCATGTTTGACTCTATCTCTGTGACACGAACTCAAACCAAAACAATAATTGACTCTTTGCAAAACAAATTACACGCACGATCTATGAAAATGCTAAGCTTTAAGTAGCACAGTGATTTGATAAGGTTTTAACAAAAGGACCCACTCATGGATCGAGTACGAATACTAAGTTTGCAAAGCAATCAATCTTGGGAAAACCACCTTCTTCTTCTAGACCAAAACTGTATGCTGTAACTCCTCTTCCTAAATCTAAGGCTATTCCCAAGATCGATGAGTCACAACGTTTTGTCAAAACCAGTCACTTCAAATTCAGTACCCACCCTCACAGAATCAAAAGTTATGAAAAATGATAACGTAATTTCCCTAAGAATCTTTAGGGTTAATATTTTTAAAGCTTCTAGGGTAGACAAATTTATGCCTAACAAACATGTAAAAGCAAGCGTTAGGACAAAACCGATCATTGTTTCACAACCTCATGTCATTACTAAGAACGATGTAAATTCCAAAACAAATGGTTTCTCTCCTAAAGACGTTAAAAGAACTACTAGGACCAGAAGACCACAGCTTAAGAACAATCCTAAGAATGATAAGGTCCCTTCTAAGTCTAAAAGTAGTTGGCCCTCGAATAATTTAGAGAAAATAGAAGAAAACCATAGGAATTTACAGTCTTCTTCAAATCAGAAACATATGTCGTCTGAATGTAATAACATTAAGCTTGCTATTTGGAATGCTAAATCTGAAGTTGTTTGTGCTATGTGTAAGCAATGTTTAATCACTGTTTTAATCATGATGTCTGTGTACTCAACTATGTGAATGAAATGAATTCTCGTGCTCTCAATAAGAATGCAAATGTTTTAAATGTTGAAAATCAAAAGAAACATAAGCCAAAAGTCAAGAAACCTAAAAAAGTAGGGTCCAAAGAAAGACTTGCTTCACCTAAGCCTAGTACACCAAGATCTTGCCTTAGGTGGTCACCAACTGGAAGAATTTTTGACCTTAAAGGAAAAATAATTGTAACGAGTGAATCTGTGTGTCACTCTGACTGCTTTAAAGGTGATAATGCATGTACTTCTAACCCTCAGGAACCTATCAGCAAACGGTTTCCAAGTTCAACTTTCTTTATGATAGGGTGTCAAAATTGGTTTGATACTCTGCTAATTCCATTGCTTTCCGAGTATAAACCAAAGGAAAAATAAAATCATGGAGACAATGAATGTGACACTTGATAAGCCTTCCACAATGGCTTATGTACACTTCAGTGCATAACCTGAGCTTCAAATAAAACGGGAGTGTACGCTTCAGTGCGCTTTACCTTAAAAAGAAGAGAAATCTTCTTGTTTTAATGCTTTTAGACACATCTTCTCATATCTTCTTTTGTGTGTCTAAAACATTTTACAATTGTATATAGTTATCAGCAAAGCAAAATATAAAAGTATAAAACCTATAAAAGCAAAATATAAAATCAAAAAATTTCAAAAATACCAAAAATAATCTTCTCCGACATGTCTCTCGACAATTGATAACATTTACGCACCTAAAAATATTGATTAATATTAACACGAGTGAATAAATGAAGTTCGAGCGAGAGTTTCAAATGCTTTCAAAACATGTCTTTTCAAACTTTTTTCTCTACGACTTTTAAGTAAATGTTAGCTTAGGACTCGGTCCCTAAAGAAAGGAAAATGTTAATTTATGTACATTTATCCTAAACAACGGGAAGTTCACATCTTCTCGGTCTTGAGCAATGTCATACAAACATTCAAAGTTTTGAATGCTCAAGAGAAGCACTAAGGAAATGATAATTAATAAGATAAATTGCAAATCATTTTCTTGTTGAGCACAATTTTTCAAGATATTTTTCATCGAAAAGAAATTTCAAATTCTTTCAAAATTGTGTGCTTAATAAACTCCCACTCTAAAGTTTCACTCTATTCTAATATTGAGAGGGAGTATAATAATTAGTTCATTCTGCATGCACTTCAGTTCTCCCAGGACTTAGTTAGACTCGTGAATTTCAGACATTAACTTGTTTTTAATTCACTAATTTGTCAAAAATTGTATAGGTTCCATGATCATTCATACGAACCTTAACAATGATGTGTAGAATCAAGATGCAAGAAAAATAAAGACTTTATTGATGATTGAAAGAAAAACTTATTGGTGGCTAGAAACCCTAAAAGTAATATTGACTAGCTAACCTAATAATGATAAGAACAAAGTGTATTTATACACTAATGGGGTTCGGCCTATGGGCCTTTCTTTTGGGCTTTTGCAGGCTTTTTGCATAACAACCCATTTACATCATTAAACATTAATTAATTAATTAACTATCGAGCTATAAAATGCTTGTTTCGTTAAGACCGAGCTTCTCTTGTTAGACTGTGAAATTATGTTTCTAACAACGCCACCCGTAAAGATCACTTTCCATTACCCTTTATGGACCAAATGCTTGAGAGACTAGCGAGAAACGAATACTATTGTTTTCTCGATGGTTTCTCGTGTTACATTCAAATTCCCATCGACCTTTAAGATCAAGAAAAGACCACATTCACGTGTCCTTATGGAACGTTTGCCTACCGTCGCATGCCTTTCGGCTTATGCAATGCACCGGGCACATTCCAAAGGTGTATGATGGCTATCTTTGTCACACCCCCAAACGGGGCCTAGACGGAATACGTGTCCGAGGGCGTGACGTCATAAGAATCCGATCACAAAGCAATAAAGAACGACCACTAATCATGGACGTTTGAAAAAGTTTACTCGTTGCATAAAATAAAATAGATTTAAGTTTTACAGCCCATAATAATAAAGTTAAAAGGTAACGGAAGCATAACAAAGAGATATGTCTTTAACCATGAGCCGTTGCTATGGACTAGTCAAATGCTTTGTTTGCAATAACAAGGTTTGCAATGATAACCTTATAGTTTTTAGTATACTATCAACTATGAAGGATTGATACTTCTTTACCAGTATGCCGTTTGCTTCTGGAGTAGTTCACCTCTGTGTTTTAGAAACATGGTGAGTCGATTACCATTACTGTACGAATATGCATCTGTGATCAGATAGATTCAATAAAGAACCTTCTTGAGCAGGTTTTCCAGCTCAAAGCTTTAAGTCCTCCAAATACCGAAGTATCAGATTTCCGTATGTTGTTGTTCTTAAACCAATGTCCGTAAGCCCCTCCCGCCCGCCCCCCCTCAAGGCATAAGAGTGAGTCAGTACAGGTCTATCTGCTGACTATTTACCGTTATAATCCTTGTTCAGCGTTTTACTTCTTAATACAATTAAGTTACCTAGAAGACCGGTTGGCAAAAACATTGATTTGAAAAACATTCGATGTGCATTGTGAAATTTATGTGGACACAACGGAAATTTTAAATCAGAATGCTCATGATGATTTTTGAAAGGATATCTCGAAAAGATATGAAGGGCCTCATGGTCTCATCCATACTCATACAGTATTTGTAAGATGAAGTCATTCTCACTTTGGATACTTCTGAAAGACAAGTATATGAGTATTCTACGAATACCCTGGTGGTACAAATTATCAATTCCTTCGCTATCATTAATATCCTTTCCCAAATCATGACACAAAGATTCTTGACGATTATCAAGATACTTGTTGTATATCACAAAAGGCTCTTGGTTATCTTGACCTTTGTTGAGTTATTGACACTTTTACCTCCTCTATACATGTGCATCGTTATTCGAAAGATGTTGTGCAAAGCAAGGAGAGGACTTTGGCATTTTGAATCAATCGAATCATTAGTTATCCGGTTTACATTTAAGTCACATTTTCTCCCCCGATCAAAAGTATGCAACTTTGTATGGTTTGACTGATATGGAAGTTAAATATGTATTGAGCTCTCTTCAAGCATTGAGGTGAGCTAAATGAGCACAAATATCAAGTGAATATTAAAACGAGATCTGAAACAAGACGAGATTGAGTGATAAATCAAACCATCTGAAGACGTAGTTTGTGGCTCCTTTCAATCTTTCTGTACTAGAATCAAGGCAACAGTGCGTATAACTGCCTGCAAAAACTGTTAGTAACTGATTCCACCCTCAATACATTGACCGGGTTATAATAAGATAAGGTTTTGGTCAATGTCTGAATGGTGACTCCGAACATGTTTGAAAAAACAAATTGTTTATTAGAAAATTGTTCGGGTCTTAGACAACTTCTGTCTGTGAAGAAATAATGCACTGAAAACTACATTAAATCTCTGGGTTAATACTGGGTTACAGTCTGAAATAACTGCAAGACTCTGACTAAAAATTTTAAGAGAGGATTTATATAAATATACTATTTTTAGTATATATATATATATATCATATATATATTAGATTATATATTATATATATATATATATATATACTATATACTATTGATACCTATGTGAAGAACTATAACGAAGGGACAGTATCATCCTGTAGTTCCTTGAGAGTCTCTGGTGATTATTTGTTTAACTACCAAGCAGGGGAGTCGTGTTAGAAAACAACGATTTTCTCGTAATGCCTTCGTAAAAATGTCAACCAGTTGGTATTTTGTCTCCTAGAATACAACTCAACAACTTTCCTTTAAACCGCTCTTGATAAAGTCGTGACGAATATCAATGTGCTTGGATACGCTGGTGTTGACACTATTAAACAGCTCATAGAGCAATAGCTCTTTGATTGTCACAGTACATCGGCATTTTGTGAACGCAAATCATAGTCTCGTAGTTGAGATGTGCATCCAGAGGATTTGAGCACAGCATCCTGAAATGGCGATGTATTCAGCACTTATGTAGTGGAGAGGGCGTTCTTTTTTGTCCTTTTTGGATGACCAGCTAACAAGCCGATGTCCAAGAAATTGAGCAGAACCAGAGGTACTTCTCCTTGTGTCATGACACCCTGCATAATCAGCATCTGCAAAAGCTTTTAGTTCAAAGCCGGAGTCCTTCGGATACCACAGACCCATGTTAATGTTCTTTATGGTACTAAAGATTACCGCTTTTATAGCTGTAGGTGCAAATTTCAGTAGGTTAGCTGGTACGTGCATACATACAAACAGCAATTTACTATGTCAGGTCTAGATGCACTAAGATACTATAAGGGAGCCCATCCATACTACGAAATCGTTATGGATCAATTAGCTTTCCTCCCTTATCTTCATCAAGGTCGGGACGCTCCGCCATTGGAGTGTCAATGGGTGTGCATGTGTCAAAACCAAACTTTTTCAAGATTTCCTGAGCATATTTGGATTGGTTGATAAAGATGCCTCTGGGATTTTGAGAAACTTGTAATCCTAAAAAGAATGACATTTGGTCCTCTATCGAATCTTGAAAGGTTTTTGTTTTCGAGTTCATTCTCATATGCAAATAGTTCTTCTCAATGATATAATTGTGCATGGTTTGGGATTGGTAGAGGCCAAAGATGATCATCATCTATATATATTTGTACCAGTAGAATGTTTTGCCTGCTTTCTCGTGAAGAGTGTAGGATCGACCACGCTTTGGTAATCCGGAGTTGATCAAAACATCGACAGCTTTTCTACCCGCACGTGGAGCTTGTTGCGTCCAATAAAGAGCTTTCTTCAATTGTACAATGCCGATGGGTGATGATCTGGATTACAATCATCAGGGTGACTGGTTGGGTGTATAAGCACTAGTCAAATTTTTATTTATATATAGTATTAATCGTGGACAATCTCTCTCAAACTACTTCTCAAACAAGAGAAATAAAAATAAAAAACAAAAAAAAAAAAAAAAAAAAAAAAAAAATAAAAAAAAAAAATTGGATAAAATCTCACTTAGAACACACATATATTTATCTATTTTTAATCCGGGAAGTATTTCATCTGGGGCGTATCAAACGAAGGCATGAATTGAGATTTGGGAATAATTCAGATTCGAATCAAGAATGGTTAAAGGATCTTTGAATTTTGAATTACACTACGAATACAATAGCACAATTAAACTATAGAAACAATTAAACAATTAAAAACGTTTAACTATTACGAAAAATTAACATAATGAATTAAAAAACCGTGAGCTAAAACTTGAATTTAAAATTCTAAGCACTTCTATTAACAGATTTTATACTAATTGCAATTTAAAAAGAACTTTTAAGGAAAAAGAAATTAGAATTTTTTAACTATTTTTCTATTTTCTATGAATTTTTTAAGAAAAATGAATTACTAAAAATTATACTTTTTCTAAAATTTATTACTAAATTCTATTTTATTTTTCAAAAAATACTTAGAAATGAAAAAGAAAATTATTACAAAAAGAATTAGATTTTTTCAACTATTTTTCTATTTTCTATGAATTTTTTAAGAAAAAGAAATTACTAAAAATTTATTTTAATTTCTAGAAAATACAAATTTAACTGGAAAAATAGAGAAAAATGGTTTTTAACAACTAAAAATGTGTAGAAAACTAAAGGTATAAAAATGCCCAATTTTTATAAAGCAATTGAACCCTAATTTTGTCAATTAAAAACTAAAACCTAATTTTATTAAAACTAATTTGAATATATTAAAAACTATTTTATTATTACTAAAAATACAGGGTAGAAAGTGAAACAATAGAAAGTAAAGGGTAGGCGGGGTAACTAAAAGAAATTTACACTCTAGTGAAAACGGGCAACCCTAAACTATCTAGAAAATACAAAACAGACCCTACGACTTGGCTTATTTTGAGCTTATCTAAAAAGTGAAAATAAGCAAAAACTTAAAACTACAAAGTTGTACTTGGGCTTATACTCTACAACTTTAACAAAGACACTATGAACTTTTAACAACTGAATAAGCTAAAAATTAAGCTTTTAATACTGCAAAACAGTAACTAAGCTTTAACTAATTTTTTCAATCTTTGGCTTATTCCTAGCTTTTTACTAAATGAAAGTGAAAACTAAAAGAAGATAAATGAAGCTTATAATTGTTATACTAGGATGTCTAAAAAAGAAAAATGATCCCAAGTAAAATAGATAAACAACGAATTTTGCTATTTAAAAAGTGAAAGATTCTGCATATTACTGAATTTAAGCTATACTTAATAGGCTAAAAAGCTCATAACTAAATCTTAGAAACTAAAACTTTAGAAATAAGCTATCCTATGAACTTTGAATAAAACTAGATATAAGGATTTTGAAAATGAAAACTAGAAAAGAGACATCTAAGAGAAATAAGCTAGTGACCTAAACTGTGGCTAATACCACTTTTTGCAGGTTCAATTAAGCTAATCTAAAGCTTGAAAATGAAAATTAAGAGTTGATTTATGTAAAACTAATAGAGTACTCCTAAATGGCTTAATACTAACTTCTAATTCCTAAATTTAAGAGCTAAAAAGACAACTAGAAAAGAGATGAAAACAACAGCAGTAGTATCTTATTTACTACTTGCTATCTGCTGATATACTTGGCAATTGCTAAGATGCAGGCCAAATTCTTTAGTTAAGAATCTTCTTAGACTAACTCACTACTTGTTATTTAAGTGTACAACTAACACAAATTGAACTTAGAATACATGCTGAAAAACCACTTAACTACCAATTTTACTTAAATCCTAAATACGTCTGGTGCTAGGACAACTTTTTAAACTCTAAATCTTTTAAATTCTAAAATCTAACTTTTAAATCCTTTTTAAAAACTTGATAACTTGTAAAAACAGCTATGTATAATATCTTGAAAGGAATTTGTTGACTTATAAAGGTCAAAAAACACTTTAACCTCCAAACACTCCTTATCCTGGCAAACTGTCATACTTAATTCTACTTATAATCTATTTAAAACTAAAAATACTAAAACCTTATATCTACTCACACTTTAACTAAGCTAATTAAGCTATTTGATCACTAAAACTATAGGCTAATTAAAGCATTATAGTAGATTCCTCCCTAGCCTTCTCTAACAACATTTGACAGAATCTTAAAAGGCTAAATGAGAACTTAATGAATTCAAGCTACATTCAATAAAATAGTTAAATATCTAAACTATTAAACACTTTTAACCCACGGTTTAGCCACACAAAAAGGATAAGAAATAAGCTACATGAATAAGCTAAATGAATGTTAAGATGAAATAGAAAAAGTAAAACCTGAAATTTGTAGTCTCAGAACTAGTGGTTCACTCTTTCTGAGATGGAGTGAACCTCATAACACGAAATCCTCATGTGGCCCACTTGCTCTAAACCATTAAGCTTTAAGCTTTAATAAGCTAAATGGAGCTTATTCTCCATAAGCTATACACATTGAAAATACTCAATTGACAATTTTGAACACTAAAATAGACAAAAACTAGTATTAGAAGCCATTAACCAAATTTTGACAAAACTTTAGAACAGGAGAAAAAAATAAAGCTAAGATGAGCTTATTACAAGCTATTGACTAAAACGGCTTATTACTGCAAATTACTTGTAAATGAAAAATCACTCAATTAGCTTTATGCTTAGAAATGAAGGTACAAGTGAAGAAACAGTAGTAACACGAATTTAAAAGTTTTAAAAAGCTTAATTGAAAAACGATGAACAGTAACGAGAAAGCATAAAAAGGAAAATTATTAAGTAAACTGAAAAATTAACTAACTATATCTCTAAAACTAACTAAGAGCTTGTATTTATAGTTGAGAGTGATGAGAGTTTCAATCCTTTATAGCCGTTGATCTTTTCTCTTTGAATCCAAGCCGTTGGATCTAATTGGTGATGTGTTCGCACCAATTAGAACTCGCCACGTGTGCGAAATGATGTGGAGATGGTTTAATACGAGGTGGGGTGAGCTTGTAGAGACGGGAGAAGGGTTTTTGCAAAGGTGGGTTTGTTCGGGTTTTGGGCGGGAAAGACGGTTATAGGTGGTTAGGGGAAAAATTGACCCGCGTGTGTTTGAAAACTTTGGCCTATTTGCAAAAACAGTCCTTGTGTTTCTTTCCCTCAATTGTAGTGTAAAATAAGTTTGAATGTTGACACTTCTGGCCCTTGTGGTTTCATTCTCCTTTTTCCTCTTAATAAACCAATTTTCTAGCTTTGACATCTTTGGTCCTTGGACTTTTAAAACATCCAAATGAGCCCTTAAACTTTGCAAACTTATCATTATTAATCCTTTGACTTTAATTGGGTCTTCATTGACTTTCTTTTCTTGTTGTCGGGCCGATTCGGCTTTGATATTGGCTTCAAAACTCTCTCTTGTACTTGTCTTTTCCGTTTCTTGTCGGTTTTTGCTTGTTTTTGCTTTTTTGATTTATTATCTTTTGAACGTTTAAGACACAAACGCACACATTATTTCTATTTTGGGCATGTTTTCTTTGGCTTTTATTGGGAAATATCCTGGGCATTTAATATATACAATTTAACACTTATCATGACTAAACAATAAATTCATTTCAGGTTCGCCGTTGAGGAAGGCGGTTTTCACGTCCATCTGGTAGATGATCATGTTCTGACTGGCTGTGTGAGCAATGAAGAGTCTGATCTCTTCTAATCTAGCAACCAGAGCAAATGATTCCTCAAAAATCAATACAGTTTCCTGACGCTCTCCTTTCGCCACTAACCGAGCTTTATTCTTAAGACGTCTTACCATATTCATCCAACTTATTTTGGAAAATCCATTTTGAGCGAGGATGATAAGAATATTATCTGGACGGGTATAAGTATCATACATCTACGATGTTCAAAATAACCAAAAATCTCATGAATTTCTCCTGCATAGCCTCAATCCAGCACGAGTGCTCTAAGGCTTGCTTGTAAGTCTTTGGTTCAACATGAGTTAAGAATTCATTGAAGAAACACCACATCGCGTCGGTTTCTAGCTGTTTCCTGGTAGAGACAGGTCGTCTTTATCCCCAATAATGTTTTCAAGTGAATGAGCTTGAGTCCACTTCTGCACGTGAGGTAATTGGTTGTTGGGAGTAATGTCGATATTGACAGTGTTGGAAGAAGATGCTTCTGAATTGGTTTCAGGAGCATTATAGGTGTCAAACACATTACTGTCAACATGATCGAACAGTGTTTCAATATCAGAATCACTAGTGTCTAGTAGAGGTATTTGATGAGGCAAGAGGCTTTCAGTAACTGCAGGAGCGCCTTCTGAGATAACTGTTGTGGAAGGTGAACCTATGGCATTCTTGGTTGCCAGAGCAGCGTAAGCATTTACCAGAGGTATCGGAACAGCCGAAGGTGGAATGACCTCATCATCATCAAACCATTAAAACAAATCGTCTACCTGTTTCTTTGTAGGAGGGACACTAGGTGGTTCTGGGTCTTTTACTAGTTCAGAACGGCTGCGTCCTGACTGTAAAGCAGTAAGTTCGAGTTCTGTACTGTTTGGCACAGAAGTCATTTGTTGAGGTGCGAGGCCTAAACTGGTTTGAACAGATGTCAACCCTTCGGTAAGTTCATCGAAGGCAACATGAACGGTTTCCTGAATCTTGCGCGTTCTTTTGTTGTAGATTCGGTACGCCTTCTTGGTGGGTGCATAGCCAACAAATATACCTATATCTGCTTTGCTTGAGTTTCCTACTCCATCGATAGTCATTGGTAGGATAGCACAGGGATCCAAATACTCGGAAGTACTGTAGATTAGGTTTCTTTCCCTTCAGCAGTTCATAATAGGTCTTTCCATGAAGCGTGTGTACAAGAGATCGATTAAGTGTATAATCACAGTGGATCTGCTTAGCCATAGGAACAGATGGAGCTTTCGCAAAGATGAGCATAGTACGAGCAGCTTTCATAAGAGTTCGGTTTTGTCTTTTGACAACGCCGTTCTGTTGTGGAGGCCGAGATACGCTCGTTTCATGAGAAATACCAACACTCTTAAACCATCCATTGAGTGTCTTATTCACAAACTCCGTTCCATTATCTGTCTTCTGTCGATCGAACAGTTGCATTAGGGCACGTTGGTCTTCACAATAAACTTCTCAATCGCATGTGGAGTTGTCTTAGTACGAAGTAATATTACCAATCCAAATTGGTGTAATCATCCACTATCACCCCCCCTAAAACTACTTCCTTCGTTGATACTTTTGTATTCATTGGTCCGCAGAGGTCCCCATATGTAGTGTATGGAGACTATCAGTATTGGTGTTTCCGCCTTTAGTGGATGTGATGGCTTTCTTGCTTTTACTAGCTGTCAAGATGGACACAATGGTTTTGTCATATTTCAGCATGGGTAATCCTCTGACTAGATCATTTTGAGCCAATTCGTTTAAAGTCCCAAAATTCAGATGATTCAACCGACGATGCCATAACCATGACTTCGTTGAAGAGGCTTTTGTAAGCAAGCAGACTGGTGAAGCTGACATCATATCATTTAGTAAGATAGAGTACAGGTTGGTTGTCCGTGAACCTTTGAGTAGATCCACCATATCGTAGTTGCGGATGTGACACGAATGCTGTCGGAAAGCAACTTCTAAACCTCCATCACAAAACTGGTATTGGATAGCATGCATTAAAGATTTTGTCACATTTCATTTTGTTGTTTGTTATGGGCTGAAAATCTTTGTATTTTGATCAAGTGAACAAGTTAAGCTTCGGGCTTATGTAACAATTATTGTGTTAAATCCAATGTATCGTTTTCAAACGACTTTTTGGTCATCCTATATATATCTTGTGTTGTTGATCTATGACGTAACACGCCCCGGACCTATATTCCGCTGCGACCCAATTTGGGGGTGTTACATTTATTCTTTTAAACTTGCGATTCGCATACTTAAAATATGAAAGAATATGATTGTGAGTGACTTTTATTTTAATACACTTTTTGTCGTGAAGGGGTGTTTTAAGATATGGTTTATAGGGGTTTTATTGTTGGGTGTTGATGAGGTGTGAGTGTAAAAGGTCAATGAAATTCAGTGATTTATTTTTTAAAACTTGCGATTCGCATACTCAAAATATAAAAGAATATCATTGTGAGTGACTTTTCTTTTAATACACTTTTTGTCGTGAAGGGGTGTTTTCAGATATGGTTTATAGGAGGTTTGTGGTTGGGTGTTGATGAGGTGTGAGAGTAAAAGCCCAATGAAATTCAGTGATTAATTTTTTTAAACATGCGATTCGCATACTCAAAATATGATAGAATATCATTGTGAGTGACTTTTCTTTTAATACACTTTTTGTCGTGAAGGGGTGTTTTAAAATATGGTTTAGAGGGGGTTTGTGGTTGGGTGTTGATGATGTGTGAGTGTAAAAGCTCAATGAAATCCAGTGACTTATTTTATAAAACATGTGATTCGCATACTCAAAATATGAAAGAATATCATTGTGAGTGACTTCTCTTTTAATACACTTTTTGTCGTAAAGGGGTGTTGTAAGATATGTTGGGTGGTTTTAAGTTTCATATAGAGGTTTTGTGGTTGGGTGTTGATGAGGTGTGAGTGTAAAAGCTTAATTAAATTAAATGATTTGTTTTTTTAAACATGCGATTCACATACTCAAAATACGATAGAATATCATTGTGAGTGACTTTTCTTTTAATACACTTTTTGTCATGAAGGGGTGTTTTAAAATATGGTTTCGAGGGGGTTTGTGGTTTGGTGTTGATGAGGTGTGAGTGTGAAAGATCAATGAAATTCAATAATTTATTTTTTAAAACTTGCGATTAACATACTCAAAATATGATAGAATATCATTGTGAGTGACTTTTCTTTTAATACACTTTTTGTCGTGAAGGTGTGTTGTAAGATACAGTTTATAGGGGGTTTGTGGTTGGGTGTTAAAGAGGTGTGAGTGTAAAAGCTCAATGAAATTGAGTGATTTATTTTTTAAAACTAGCGATTTGCATACTCAAAATATGATAGAATATCATTGTGAGTGACATTTATTTTAAAACACTTTTTTTTCTTTAAGGGGTGTTGTAAGATATGGTTTATAGGGGGGTTATGGTTGGGTGTTGATGAGGTGTGAGTGTAAAAGCTCAATGAAATTCTGTGATTTATTTTTTAAAACTTGCGATTCGCATACTCAAAATATAAAAGAATATCATTGTGAGTGAGTTTTCTTTTAATACACTTTTTGTCGTGAAGGGGTGTTTTAAGATATGGTTTAGAGGGGGTTTGTGGTTGGGTGTTGATGAGGTGTGAGTGTAAAAGCTCAATGAATTCAGTGCTTTATTTTTTAAAACATGCGATTCGCATACTCAAAATATGAGAGAATATCATTGTGAGTGACTTTTCTTTTTATATACTTTTTGTCGTGAAGGTGTGTTATAAGATACAGTTTATTGGGGGTTTATGGTTGGGTGTTGATGAGGTGTGAGTGTCAAATCTCAATGAAATTCAGTGATTTATTTTTTAAAACTTGCGATTCGCATACTCGAAATGTGATAGAATATCATTGTGGGTGACTTTTCTTTTAATTGACTTTTTGTCGTGAAGGGGTGTTGTAAGATATGGTTTGGTGGTTTTATGTTTCAATGTAGGGGTTTTGTGGTTGGGTGTTGCTGATGTGTGAGTGTAAAAGCTCAATGAAATCCAGTGACTTATTTTATAAAACATGCGATTCGCATACTTAAAATATTATTGAATATCATTGTAAGTGACTTTTTTTTAATACATTTTTTGTCTTGAAGGGGTGTTGTAAGATATGATTTGTTGGTTTTAAGTTTCAATGTAGGGGGTTTGTGGTTGTGTGTTGATGAGGTGTGAGTGTAAAAGCTCAATGAAATTCATTGATTTATTTTTTAAAACTTGTTATTCGCATACTTAAAATATTAAAGAATATCATTTTGAGTGACTTTTCTTTTAATTCACTTTTTGTCATGAAGGGGTGTTTTAAGATATGGTTTATAGGAGGTTTGTGGTTGGGTGTTGATGAGTTGTGAGCGTAAAATCTCAATGAAATTCATTGATTTATTTATTAAAACTTGCGATTCGCATACTCAAAATACGATAGAATATCATTGTGAGTGACTTTTCTTTTAATATACATTTTGTCGTGAAGGGATGTTTTAAGATATGGTTTATAGGGGGTTTATGGTTGGGTGTTTTTGAGGTATGAGTTTGAAAGCTCAATGAAATTCAGTGATTTATTTTTTAACACTAGCGATTTGCATACTAAAAATATAATAGAATATCATTGTGAGTGACATTTATTTTAAAACACTTTTTTTCATGAAGGGGTGTTGTAAGATATGGTTTATAGGGGGGTTGTGGTTGGGTGTTGAGGGTGTGTGAGTGTAAAAGCTCAATGAAATTCAGTGATTTATTTTTTAAAACTTGCGATTCGCATGCTCAAAATATGATAGAATATCATTGTGAGTGACTTTTCTTTTAATACACTTTTTGTCGTGAAGGGTTGCTGTAAGATATGGTTTATAGGGGGTTTGTGGTTGGGTGTTGATGAGGTGTGAGTGTAAAAGCTCAATGAAATTCAGTGATTTATTTTTTAAAACTTGCGATTTGCATACTCAAAATACGATAGAATATCATTGTGAGTGACTTTTATTTTAAAATACTTTTTGACATGAAGGGTGTTGTAAGATATGGTTTATAGGGGGTTTGTGGTTGGGTGTTGATGAGGTGTGAGTGTAAAAGCTTAATAAAATTCAGTGATTTATTTTTTAAAACTTGCGATTCGCATACTTAAAATATGAAAGAATATCATTGTGAGTGACTTTTCTTTTAATACACTTTTTATCGTGAAGGGGTGTTGTAAGATATGGTTGGATGGTTTTAAGTTTCAATATAGGGGTTTCGTGGTTGGTTGTTGATGAGGTGTGAGTGTAAAAGCTCAATGAAATTCAGTGATTTATTTTTTTAAACTTGCGATTCGCATACTCAAAATATGATAGAATATCATTGTGAGTGACTTTTCTTTTAATACACTTTTTGTCGTGAAGGGGTGTTGTAAGATATGGTTTGGTGGTTTTAAGTTTCAATGTAGGGGTTTTATGGTTGGGTGTTGATGATGTGTGAGTGTAAAAGCTCAATGAAATCCAGTGACTTATTTTATGGAACTTGCGATTCGCATACTCAAAATATGATAGAATATCATTGTGAGTTACTTTTCTTTTAATACACTTTTTTTCATAACGATGTCACGAACACGATGATATAAGTCTTAAGTCCCGTAGAGCACCGTCACTCGAAACCGTAAAACCCGAAATAAAATTTAAACGAGTATAATTTGTCCGTGGTTGATGTAGTTCGGTTTCTAAAGAGGTTTTTACTAGTTCAGTGCACAAGTGTGATGACTAGATCGGTGCAACAAACAAAAACTCGTTCGGTTCAAATGGCCAAGAAATACTCCGTTCGGTATCCTTCCAGAAATGTTACTTCGTAATCGGGTTTTAAGTAGAATCTAACTTCTTGGGTGAGTTGATTCTAACTTCACATCGTTACGCTTCAAAAAAATTTTTTTTTGCTCTTGCGCTTCTAGAAGGATGTCCATCGTTCGGCTTCAAGGTTTCTGTCTAGTTTCGGGGTTCGGAGACTCCTTCAACGAGTTGAAGCTTGATTCGTTATCCTTGTTCAAGACCCTCTAGTTCGCATTGTTGATGTAGTATTCTTGATCGGATTCCAAAAGCTTTGCACTATTTCCGGACTCTTCCCTAGCAAAATGTTCTGGTGTCGTGCTTGAGGGGTTCCACAGGTTCGGTTTCGGTCACAAGGTACTTACTCGTTTTACGATCACACTAGTTTTATAACTAGTATGCTAACTAGTCCACACAAGAAACATCCAAACACGCTTTTTTTCCCTCCTTGCAAAAGTCAAAACCACTAAACTACAACAAACAACCTGTAATAAACTTAACAAAAACAAGAATCGGTGAGAGCAAAATTTATATGATTAAACCAATAACAAGTGATTATAATCACAAACGCCACCATCGGCTGAGACCTCCACCCCCCCACACCACCCCCACAATTGGTATATCTAAAATACATCTTTTCCCTATCATTTATCACCCCCTACCTCCTATTATATCTAGCTCTCGGTCTTATTTTTTATAACTCCTAACCAACAACAACACAAACCAAGACTATCAGAGAAAGACAATCTCTTGTCCTTTTTTTTTGTTGTATATGCGACCCAAAAAAAATCAATACTTCTTTTTCCTTTGTTATTATTCGAACCAAAAAAAATAGTTCGGTTCCTTTGAATGTTACTCGTTCGGTTCCTTCTGAATGTTACTCCTTCGGTTTAATTAGAATCTAACTCGTTCGGTTGATTCTAAACTTCACTCGTTCGGCTTCAAAACATTTTTTTTGCTCGTTCGGCTCTAGAAGGATGTCACTCGTTCGGCTTCAAAGGTTTCTGTCTAGTTCGGTCCTTCAACGCTTGAAGCTTATTCGGTTATCCTTGTTCAACCCTCTAGTTCGCTTGTTGATGTAGTATTCTTGATCGGTTCCAAAAGCTTTGCACTCGTTCGGTCTTCAATGCAAAATTTCTTGTTCGGTGCTTGAGAGGTTCACAGGTTCGGTTTCGTCACAAGGAACTCGTTCGATTCACACTAGTTTATAACTAGTATGCTAAACGAGTCCAAACACCTTTTTCTCTTGCAAAAGTCACCACTAACAACCTGTAATACTTAACAAGAATCGGTGCAAAAATTTATAATTATCAATAACAAGTGATTATATCACGATCCAAGGCTGCGAATCACGATCTAACCATGGTTTTCTGCTCTTTTTTTTTTTAAATCCGAACCACAAAAAAAAAACTAAGACTTCTTCTTGTCTCTTTTTTTTGTTGTATATGCGACCCAAAAAAAATCAATACTTCTTTTTCCTTTGTTATTATTCGAACCAAAAAAAATAACACCCCCCTTTTTTTATCTTTTGAACCAAAAAAAAGAAATAAAATCACCAAATCCTGATTGTTAACGAGATGGTTTTTATGTTATTTGATTAAGCATAAACCATCTATGAATCAAGAATGAATACAAAGCAAAAAAATTCGAATATCCCTTTTTTTAATATTTCTGAAACCCAAACAAAAAGAAAAACACAAAACCAAATCAATTCATCAATCTTGAAGGCTCTTGATACCAATTGTAGGTTCCATGATCATTGATACAAACCTTAACAATGATGTGTAGAATCAAGATGCAGGAAAATAAAGACTTTATTGATGATTGAAAGAAAACTTTTTGGTGGCTAGAAACCCTAACAATAATATTGACTAGGTAACCTAAAAATGAGAAAAACATAGAGTATTTATACTCTAATGGGGTTAGGCCTATCGGCCTTTCTTTTGGGCTTTTGCTGGCTTTTTGCATAACAACCCATTTACATCATTAAATATTAATTAATTAACTAACTAACGAGCTATGAAACACCAATTTTCTTCAAGACCGAGCTTCACTTGTTAGACTGTGAAATTATGTTTCTAACAGTGTGCAAGCAAATAAGTGAAATTTAGCTTTTTAACTCTCAAAAGCTTTGTTTCTGTAAACAGCCTATTTCACAAGCTCCTTTTAATAAGCTCTTTTTGTTTTTAACTCTTTTAAAAAGCATTTTCCTATAGCATTCAAGCTATTCTTTTAGAAAAGTCAAGTTGCAGTTACTAAGGTGCTTATTTGCTAGCTTATTTTTAAGCTCAAAGTGTCCTTAAGGACTGTTTGGGAATTGATTTTAAGATTAGGCTTAGTTAGTTTTCTAGCTTATTTAGTTGCTTATTTTTAGTTCTATTTAGCTCATTAGCTTAGGTTTAGCTTATTCTAGCTTATTTAGTCTTAAATTTTAGCTTATTAAGGTTTCTAGCTTATTTAGTTTAAGAAAAACCAAAAAAAAGTAGCTAAGTACTTTCTGTCGTATTATAAGCTGTTTAACAGCTTATTTAGTGCTTTTCACAAAAAGTTTCTTTTATTAAAAATGCTTATTTTCAAGTGCTTAACAACTTTTGTTCTTTAAGTTTTTAAAAATAAAAAAAAGGGGAAGTGGAAATCGGGGGTGAGCAAGGCTCGAACCCCCGACCTCAACACCTCAACCCTTTAATCGTAATACACAAAAGATGAATTATGATATGAAGACAATCAGCATGGACCCATGATGCAATGCACAACCCCCTAGCCACCAAGGTCATCCCTTAAAAGACACTTTTTTTTCATTATCTTTCTCACGGAGTACAACATGCGTCTAATCTATCGACTTTCTCATTCGAGACTCGTAGATATTTAAAAGAGACAGTTCCGCTCCAGCCTCCGATCACCAAATAACAAATGTGCACTTATAGAGTCTAGAGCCAATGAGATCAATCAATAAATCTCATTAGGACACAATTTCATATTCACTTGTTGTTCATCATCAAGAACACAAGTTGTACAAGAGTCCAACACAGACGAAAATATAATCTGTGTGTATTAATAAGAATTGATGCACGCTTTTTGAAAACATAAAACTTTCGATATGTTAAAAAATCTTTATTCATTAACATGTCGACTGATTTTCAAACAAGTTTTTCAATCTCATGTCCATCGTGGCAGCCTCAAAAGGGCAACTGGGCATGGGAAGACTGAACACGTATTGATGGCTCAATCTGTGAGACAGTAACTCACAGATTCACTCTTAGCGTATTGTCTGCTTTGAGACGTTCCGGTAAAGAGAACGGCTAGTGCAGCTGCGAACCCCTGTCAAGGAGATTCTTTTGAATTCTACCCGATCACAAGCAGTATTTATACTAATTAACGAGGAACCGTGGTTACTGCAACCATATTCGATGAAATGACAAAGACATATTTGTCCATATCTATTGTTTATTATTAACTTAAACATACAGGTCAAGTCAATGGCGTTTCCACCGTATTGCAGCTGAGTCGTAGTCAAGGCCACATACTCATTCTCAAAGTTCAAGGATAAATCCAACAACATCAAACAAAACTTGAAGACAATTCTAAATTTCAAAGATACACTTCCGCAAGCTTTGATAAACAAGAACTTCCTCAAAGAACACCAAGTATATGATCTCAAATAGATCAAGTCACAAGGTCTATATTAAGGGAGATTGTCAGCCTTCAAGTGATGTCAAATGATGAGTATGTTGGTTAAGAAGTGTTCCAGTCAAGAAGTATTCAAGGTTATCTCAAGGCTAAAGATCAAGATATCAAGTTTAAAGATAAAGATATCAAGTCAAAGATCAAGATCCAAGACCACAAGCATGCAAAAGTATCTTTAAAAGAATTCCCAAGAATACAAGGCGCCAAGACTAAAGACATCACAAGAAGTGATCCACAATTCAATGACCACCCCTTAGGGGGAGATTGTTAGCCGTGTTTTTATGTAAAGTGATGGTCATTATTATTCCCGAGCCTTGTATAGAAAAACATAGTTTGCAGGAATTAATTTTAAGCTAATTGAGCCTAGTTGTCGGGCTTAAAGCCCATTCGTAGTTTGGTCCGGCTCTAAAGGCCCATAAGAAATCTCACAAGGCTTGTTTGCGTTTTGTACTATAAATACCCTTCACCATACAAGGTGAAGGGTGTTGCTTCTCATTTTCTCATAGTGCAAGTAACCATTTTTCTATTTTATTTTCTCTCTCTAAGATTTTTTTTCCTTTTACTTTTGTGTTTTATGGTGATGAAATGATATCATGTAACAAAACTACTAGGTATAAAAGGTTGGGTATGATGTGAGAGAAGCATACCGTTAGGAAGGAGATCCCTCCCCCCCTCATGTTAGTCGAAGGTTGGTGGCCTCCATGTTTTGTGCCTTCCGTGAGCCGCCAAAAGTGGGGGAAGATCCACTCCTCTGTTTTCATCTCCTCTTTCTTCAATCTCCAAGGGCCTAATACCTTCGATATTTCTTCCTCTCTTATTTCCTTCCCTGTTTGGTGCTTCCTCAAATCCCACAACTCTTTCTCGCTGCCTATGGACCACATGAGACCTTGGCCGAAGGGTTGGAGTAGCTTCCCTGTTAGGCTCAAGTCTTGGATCCATCTATCGCTCTTCATTGTAGTCCTCACTGAAGTATTCAAGTTCAATTCTCTTAGAAGAGATTCAAGGACTTCATAATTTGTCTCCACAAAGTCAGGGCTAATCATAGGATTAGGATTAGCCGAAGTGGAAGCACGATATGAAATGGCATATTTTCAGGAGTAGTGGTGGTAAACACAGTAGTAATTACAGGTGGTCTTTCACTGGTGGTGTTATTTGGCATCTGAGGTGGTGTAGAGAAACCTGGTGGTGGCGTCATTTTTCTTCCGTTTATCATGCCGAAAAAGTAGGTAGAATGGTTTTGAGGTTATTTGACTTGGTTAGAACAGGACTAATTATTGCGGGTCCCACGGATGGCGCCACTGATTGTGCAAATATGGGCATGATCAGGCTTCGAAGGGATCAAAAAGTTCTTGTAATGATTGCTGAATTGCCAAGTCTTGGATAACCTGTGTCAACACAAATGGAAACACTACGTTAAGTGAAGCGTAGGGGGTGTCCATGCGAATCACCTCCGACGTGAGAGTAAGTATGTGCTTTGTAGTGTAAAGTAAGATAAAATGAATGTGTATGAAAGTGTTCGTTATACCTGAAGACCAGACCATCTATTTATAGGTGTGAAAATAGGATGGACGAGGCCTAACACAAAAACCGGTGAACGTGGGGGTGTCCCAAAATTTAAGGGGTGATTGCAGGAATTATGTACCACGATCTCTACCTTGGCGGGAAAGCCTTGGTAGAGAGGGATAACGTGGGTTTTGACTTAGCCAGACCTTTTCCCTAGTTTCGTTGAAAACCTCCCGCGAAGGGTGTAGGTCTTCGCGTGGCGGATTCCCATACTGGTAATCATCCCGAAGATGATTTTACGCCACTCGAAACTATTTGAAGACCCTATAGTGTAATTAGGAAGATGATCATATTTGAGCTCGAAGGGGAGACCTTCGAGCCGGAGAGGGGGGTACGTCATCAACTTCCAATCATTCTTAGCATACCACAACTGATAGCCATTAGCAACACCATAATTAGCTAAGTAGATTTTTAGTTGTTCAAGGTGATCAAACCTCATACCTAACACAGGTTCCATTTTATCCTAATCCATTATAGGGTCATGTTTTGGATAGCTTATGCCTTTTTTGATCTTATAATGTGGATCTATTTGACTGCCATCAGGGTCCTCTTCTACATTGCCTCTATTACAAGGTATTGGATCTTTTATAAACCCCCTAAAAGAACCCCCATTACTACATAACTGATTCAGAAAAGGGTCTGTTGTGGTAAAGTTTTAAATGACTACATTATGCCCCCCCCCTCAATATGAAAATCAACACCATCAGTGTCCTCACTTTCATCCTCAGAACAATATTCATCACTAGATGCACTAATAAGGTCAGGGTCAGAAGTCTCTTCTAATAAGAAGTCTAGTACATCATAGTCATGGTGTTCTACATACAAATCAACACGCACACAATTCTCATAGCCTAATAGTAGAAAAAGCATCAACATCACTGTCTGTTTTTAACTCCTTAATACGATTCAATGGCGACCCAACTTTGCAATAGTATAATCTTTTAACAAGACCATGCACTAAACGTTTGACAATTTCTATTAAATTGTTAAAGGTCATACCATATAATTAACATCAGTTATTTGTTTCACATCACCTTCAACATACCTTAAAGGATTACAGATGAACAAACTGTCGTGGTAAAGATTAACAGTAAAGACACTGTCTTTGTATTTCTTACCTGAAAATTATGGTTTTCAAAAATTAGGGTTACGAATATTTATAACGAAATAATGCAATTGATATGTTAAAAGTGAAATTACAAGTAACTTGAACCATAATTAAGAACAATCTTGTGAATATCTAACATTAATTTGGGGTTAATTGAAATTTAATGTTAGGTCGAATCGGGAGAAAGTATACTGAGTAGAGAGAGTGAAGTGAGTGATAGTGTTTAATTGTCGAGTATATAAGTGGTTGGGGTTGAAAGTCAACCCCATGGTACCCACCTCAATATCCAAGTCAGCATAAAAAATAAAAACTTAACGACGTGAAATTATTTGGACGGGTTACCGATTGAAGTGGTTATCATATTACTTAACGTGGGACAAATTAAAAAGTTTCGTTACTAATAAGTTGTAAACTCGATACAAAATGGTAAGTTCATTGGTATTTAATGGCTTTGACCCACATATCAACTTGCAAGATTTATAATAGGACAAATAGGCTTAAAATAAACGTGTAGCTTTTGTCCTTTTTAGTCAACAAAGTATAGTTTTTAGGAAATAGTTTAAGAACTGTTATTCCAAATTGACTGAGACATTCAAATCTTTGTGTTAAATACCTTGTATAATATTGACAGTGTATTTTAACTGTTTGCACAATTTAGCGTGCAAATAAAAAAATGCGAGTGTGCAAATCATCGTCTCATAAAAAAATGTTACCTAAAAGCATAATTAAAGCTTTACAAAGACATATTATTAAGCCTCTAATACTTGGATATTGATTTTTGTCAGCAAACTAACAACTTTCTTCTAACTTTTGTAATTAGTCGCATAATAATTTGATCCTGACGCATGGCAAAAATAATACAAAAGCACATCACGAGCTATAAGCAACACAAACAAAAATGTGTCATAAAAAATTAAGTTGCATTAGGTTTTGTTTCTGTTGCTTAATGTGGTGCAGCCGTGCAGGTGTTCCGATCCATAAACAATTATTATAAAAAGAAAAAGTTGGCGTGGTCAGAGACGGAACTTGAACGTTTTATATGAAAGAGCGAACTTGAAAACTATTTCTTTTAAGGGGGGCGATATACAGGGACGGAACTTGAGCAGTTTTACGAGGGGGGCGAGACGAAAATCATAATGTATATATACCAAAAAGAAAGACAAGAAATACGCGATAACTCACAAAATAGTTTTAGATTGGGAGAATGGGAGATTGGGAGGAGTTGAAGAGAGAGTTTTTAGTTGTTTCTTGTTTGGTAAAGAAACAAAATGTAAAAAAAGAAAATTAATTTGCATTTGACGCTTAGTTTCGAGGGGGCAGAATGTAATTTTTTTCTAATGTATAACAAAATTGTTACTTATAAGAAAAAATTTTGGGGGGGCCACAACCCCCTTGGCCCTATATATCTTCCGTCCCTGGCGATATATACTACAATGAAATTTTTCTATAAAAAATGACTAAAATTATATATAAAATGTTATAAAATATACATAGGATCGAAAATTTTGAAAAGACCACAACCCTCCTCAATCCCTTCTAAGTTCCGTCCCTGAACGTGGCACACTACTAACATGTTATAAGTGCGCTATTACTCTATTAGTAAGATAGGTATACTATACATTATTTTTACGAGTTTAACGCTATGTATATGTTTGAAGTGTATGTACATATCATTTGCTATAAGTTATATAAGTGCGTGTGCCCACAACTGATTAACCACATGTGATAAAGTTGCGATAAGTTAGTTTCATTTTGAATTTGCTTGTGGACGAAAATGAGAAACTTTACAAATTATCATCCACATAAATGACGACCTTTGCTCCACCACTTCTTTTCACTCTTATTTTACACTCCACAAAATTTATAGCAGAAATTTACATCCACTTATTAACGTACATCTTGATAACGTTTACAAAATTAACGCCACATATACCTAGATCGCTTTGTGACCAAACTTTATAAGGTTTACAAACTTTCATCTACAAATTAACGCCACGTGTACCTAGATCGCTTTGTGACCAAAGTTTATAACGCTTACAAACTTCTTTCGCGCCTTCGGACCAAAAGTTTACAAACTTACATCTAGAAAGAAACAAGTTTTATACAAACAAGCATGAACGTTCGCGCGTTGCGGCAGGGCTTATTTTTTTACGAATTAATACATAAGACACAGTCTAATCATTGAAAAACCGTCGTTGATCATTCAACAAAAAAGCCACTGGATTTTTTTACTATTTGATAGCATTGCTTCATGTCCATCAGAATGCGGTCGGTGAATAGCCAGTGCACGTGGCATACAACGATCATTGGTACCTCCTATAGAAAACAGATACATCAGCATTAGACATTAGTTGAAACCGAAGAAATTGAGTATAGTAGTATGATACTTACGATGAGTGTGACAGTTTTCAAATACACGACCATAGGTGTTTGCATCGTTGCTGCCTTTATTTGTTGTAGGTTGTTATCTGCATTGACATACAGAGTCAAATTAATCCAAAATGGTTACTACAGATAATGATCTAAGAGCAGTATATATGTCGAGAATAGAGCTAAGAAAACTGTATACACATTGTCCGGTGTTCGTTATTAGGCGGAATAGCTCCCTTGTTGCTTCGAAGCTGTTCATAACCAAAAAGCATGGTTCTAAAAGGCACGTCATTGCGCCGCTAAGGCCTCGCAAAGGCGCGAGGCGTGACCTCCACACTACGCAATAGACCAAGACGTAGGTTTAAGGCACGACGTGTGATGAGAAGTGGAAAAACGTGATAATGCGTGATAAGGCATGATACATAGAGGTTTTTTTGAATTCAATTTCGATAAAAAATGTTTTATTTATAATAATGAAAAACATTACATGCAAAGATAGTTTATTGACTTTATTCCTTATGCATGACACTTTTGTAAACTTAATATATTTGAAATATGATATATAAGTATAAAAATTTATAAATATTTTCATATTTTGTGTCGTTTTAAGTCACGCCTTAAAAACGCCATGACTCGCCATGACTTATAAGACGTGAGGCTTGGTCATGTCGCCACGCCTCACGCTATTTATAACCTTGCCAAAAGGCGTGACTGTTCCTCTTTGTTGTTTATAGCAGTTGCTGCAGCTGAATGAACATGCCTCTGATTATAAAAAAACGTATATGCGTGTATATGCAAGTAAAATTAGGGATGAGCATTTGAACCCGGATCCCGGTACCGAACCGGAACCGTACCGAAACAGTACCTACTTCCGGTATACGATATGGGACCGGTACCATGAATCGAGCAAAAAGAAAATCAAGACCACCAATTCGGTACCGGTACCAAAACGGGATAGTACCGAAAAATATGTAACAATCCGTATTTTTAGGTCATTTTACGTCAACAAACTCAAATTTATTTACTTTAGACTTTTACGCGTTTACTTTTAATTTCAACCGTCAAGTTAAATCGCGTAAACTAAAAATCGACAATCAACATAAACAGGCATTAAACAAATAAAAGTTTACGTCAAATAAGTGTTATATAATTATTACGAAGATAATTTATAATTTTTTATATTTTATTTTTATACGTTACGTAAAACGCTTACGTTTCGCATTTTGGAACCTTTTTGCATGCATGTAAACCAATCCACCTTTCTACACTTAACCAAATACCCACAATTATACCCAATACCCAAAAATTTGATAATTTTTACCCACAAACCAATCATGGCTGGTTACCTATATATATACACATAAAAATCAATACCAAGTTATACTTAGATAATACCATGTGCTAGTAAGCCTTTTTATTCAAAGTCTTCCTTACAACTTCTATCAAAACTCTTACAATACCACTCCCCCTCTCATTCCAATCACTTACAAGACCACACACCCTCCCTAATGGTTTGTGTAAGAATGGTTCCCTAGATATTTATAGTATATAAGGACCATCAACTAGCTCTTCCATCTCATTTCCACACTTACAAAAAAAATCAAGAACTTTCCCTTTCCACTCCTAGAAGCTCACGGCTCAATATAAGCCTCCAATAAAATTTGTAGTTTCTATTTTCTTGATATTACAAGTATACAAGTGTGTTTAGGGTTGATATCTAAGGTGTTCCAAGTTGATTTGCAAGTTAGGGTTTCAAGTATAAGCAAGGGTTTTTTAAGATCAAGTTAGGGTTTTCATAATCAAGATTTGGGGTTTTTATTAGGTTTTTGGGTTTAGAATCAACGACTAAGGTTTCTTTTTGATTATCTACTTTGTAAGCATACTATATTACTCTTTTGATTTTCATACATATTGATTATTGTTTATTCATGTTTTTATACTTACATTATGTATTTTTACACATAAACATCTTGATTATAAAGTTATATCACAAACTAGTATACTTTTATAAATAAGTGCAAAGAAATCAAGAACACTACTTACTTATGATTTTTAAACATGTGGTTAGGTTTATAATTCATAAACTACTTATTTGATCTTATGATTATTTCATGGCATTGTGAAAAGTTGGATGGGATTAGGTTCGTAGATGATTGTTGTTTGTGAAGGTGGTTGAAATATATAGATTAGTGGATTTGTTATGTAAAAATAGAGTAGAAATGATGGATAAAAAGTGCACAAAACATCCCTTAGGGACAACAGGTATATAATAGTAGGATACAAAGATTTTATCAAGTTAAAACCTTAAAAATATGTTAGTACGTCTCAATATAATTCCGTGCATATAAAGAACTCGAAAAAGGGATGTAAAACGAAGAAGTTATGGCCAAAACTAAATTTGAAACAATACCCAAAAAAACAGTTTTTTGGCAAAAGATGGTAGAATTTTATTTCATGTGTTTAATTATTTTCAGGTCTGAATCGGCTTAAGTATAAAACTATAAACTTGTTTAGAATGATTTTTCGCTGTAATAACGCGAGTTTTGAGGCCTAAATGTGTATAACGGATGAGTAAAACTTAAAGAAAGTTGGACTATTTTTCAGACATTGGTATACAAATTTCTGCACTATTTTCCTGACATGAATAATAAAATTATTTATTCTGACATTTTCTAACATTTTTGGTTCGTTTGAACTATAAAAACCTTAGGAAATAATATAGCATCACTTATATAATATTATACGCGTTATAAACTTTATAAATATAATTTTATAAAGTAATCGGACTACAAATATATTGTCATTGTAAATATAATAAAAATGGCAAATCAAGCGTAGTAGGCTATTATTAATTTCCGGCTATTAGAAAACATTACAAAGGTACATACTTGAGAATTAAATGGTAAACTTAACGTAAACACTATTCGATTTATTAAAGTTAAACAAAACTATTAGGTGGTGATATAACGATATAAAATACATCGTCTCAATTTATTTCGATTACATTATTCTTATCCGACCTATAAATAGATTAGGTTGCATTCTGTTTATTTGTGACGTCATTCATTGTTGATTTATTTTAAATCAATTCCATTACTTGAGGTGAGTTTCATGGCCCGCATTTTACTTCTTTTTAACTCTTTTGAGGGAGAATACATGCGTACTTACAAACTTGTTTACATACTCGTTTTCATAACTTGTTTACAAACTCGTTTACATACTTGTTTTCATAGCGTACTTACAAACTCGTTTACATACTCGTTTTCATAACTTGTTTTCAAACTCGTTTACATACTTGTTTTCATAGCGTACTTACAAACTCGTTTACATACTCGTTTTCATAACTTGTTTACAAACTCGTTTACATGATTGATTCCAAACTCGTTTGCAAATCTCGATGCGAGATATATTGCTCATTTTACAATTGAACACAAGTACAATACTTTTCAATTTTTACAGTGATTACGTAGTGTGTCTGAGTAGCGATAACTCACTATGCCCACTATCATGAACTGTTAATTACTTTGTGTAAGCGCATGTGTTATAAATAGATCTATTTTGGATTGACATCCCCGTTCGGGTAAGTAGCACTCACTAGTTTCGGCGGACCGAACTAACAGACGTATACCATGTCAGATTTAGATGTTACGGTTTGGCATCTACACGGGTACAATTATTTGCATTAATTTGCACACATACAAGTCGTAGCTTCAGTGTCATAAGCTTAGTGCAGTCGTAATTATAGTTTGTGATATTGTATGTGTTACATTATTACACACTTGAAATCTTGTGGTCCATATTACTTTGTTGAACATTACCGATTACTAAATACTTTTCTTTTCATGGTACTGTGAGTGAAGCAGTAGACACTAAACTCTTTTGGTCCTACATTTACATTTACATAAATCTATGAACTCACCAACTTTATGTTGACACTTTTAAGCATGTATTTCTCAGGTAAATAAGATGCTTGAAGCAACTGATGTGCATTGGAGTCCAAATTTTACAAGATTATATTCATGGATATCTACATACATTCAAACAATCAAATCTCGTTGTATTATTTGCAGTCTTTTAATTTGATGCAACTTTGGGACAAATGTTATAACAAGTTCAATTTCAATTAAATCAACGAGAGTATTTTTCAAACGACTCATTTAGAGGTCGTTCTCTCATATCTTGTGCTATTGTATTATAAAGTAACACTCTCGGACATATTTCCGCTGCGACCTATTTTGGGGGTGTTACAGATTGGTATCAGGAGCCAAGGTTATAGAGAACTAGGTTGCATATTTTACCTAGACTATAACCGTTTTCACAAACATTGCATCACATCAAACTTTTTCATGTGCATACACACGACTTGCTTACTTGCTTACATTACTTGCTTACACTATTTGCTTACATGATCTTTAAACGTGCTTACTTTCTCTTGCGTACATTTTTACACATTGCCTTATATATACGTGTTGCTATCATCTATACTTAAGGCAAAATAATATTATAAGCTCGTATGTCCTAAACATTATCTAAACATGAATTTATCGTATATAATATTTTACTATCATTCATTTATGCCATGATGCATTCCATTTTGCCATGTTACATTTCCATCCGTGTCATGAGTGCATATTCATTTTTACCATACGTCATCTTGCATCACGTTTACCTTCCGTACTGCACGCATCTTGCATGGTTTCATATAAAGGCGATTTATATAAACTCTTGCTTGTGTAGGTTATGACTGCGCCCGCTGTTTCTGTCTCTACTGATTCCCTTAAGGAGAGTTTTGGGGAGACGATCGAAATCGGTATGGATGTTACCCACCTTATGCCTATCACTTTAGCTATTTTTCTCGCATCGACCGTTGTAATGAGACTAGCCCAACATGGGGAGGCAATACGGGGTATACAGGAGCATTTGCTAGAGGTACCCATACAGGAGGAGTTGAGGGCTCTGAGAGATAGGTTAGATGTTGCTGAGACAGAGAGGGCTACTCTGCGTGCTATGATTAGGACGATGGGGGCAGTCGAGACGAGTCTTTGTAACCGTATGAGGGATGAGAGACAGACTCGTATTGAGATTGAGCGTCATTTGGCTTTGGTTTAGGACACGTTTACACAGAGTAGGATATCCCACCGTCAGGACCAAGAAGACTTCAAGAAACTCAAGGATTTCATGACGAGTCAGTTCGAATATCGCCCATAGATATGTTGCTTCATGATCTATGTATTGACTAATATTGGAGATTTGTAGTATTAGGAAACTATGTAGTCTTTTTATGGGAAAACAATGAAATCAATTATCTATCAAATTAATTTGTTGTGAAAATTCCGTCAAGTTTTACTCTAATTCTCTATTTATTTATGCAAACCACTCATTAAACTATTATAGTCCCTTAAATATTTTTACAACTACTTTATAAACCATTTTACTATCACATAATAAACTATTTTGTTGTCTTTCATAAACTGCTTCCATGGTCATTTTATAAACTATTTCGTTATCGATTCACAAACTATTTATTACCACATTTTAAACTCCTTAATATTACATTATGAACTGTCACGTGATTCTCTCAAAAACTATTTTGATACCACCTCATAAACTATTTTAGTATCGTCTCATAAACAAAGTTGCTGCCATTAATAAACTACCTTACTATCGATTGATAAACCATCATTTATAAACTATTTTACTGACATATAAACTAATTTCCTACCCAATTCATTATTACCTTATAAACTAATTTATTAACAATACGTAAATCATTTTTCTATCATTTTATAAATAATCTTGCTACCATCTTATAAAATACTTTCACTATCAATAATAAATCATTTCACACACACTTTTCTGGCTACCATTATGATAAACTATTTTATCATCATTCAGTAAACTACCACTTTATAAACTATTTTTCCTACCATCATATAAACCATTTTGCTACTACCTACTGACTTATTATTTTATCACAACAAAAACTGTTTTACCATCACCTTATGAAAGTTTTGCTAACACTTATAAACTATTTTCCCAGTAATTCATAAACTAATTTACTATCATACATAAAACAACTCATTGTCATATTTCGAACTAAGATGCTTCCATCTCATAAACCATTTTGCTATCATTTATAAACAGATTCGCTATTATTCTATAAACTAAGTTACTATCATATTTACAATTATCTTTCCACCATCTTATGAACTACCTTCTTGATATCTCATATAATATTTTGCTATCATCTTAAAAACCGCGTTACTATAAATCATTTTGTTTTTACTTTAAGAACCATTCTGTTTTCATCACATAAATTATTTTACTATCACCTCATGAGTTATTTAGCTATTGTCTTGTAAACCATCTTACAGTTTTCTCGCATACCATTTTATTGTCATCATATAAACTACCTTGTTCCTATCTTATAAATTTTCTTGTCACGCTATGACAACTATTTTGATACTTCTTTATACTTAACACTATTTTGACGAAAATAAGCATTACATCGTTAGTCCTCAATTATACATAGCCTGATCACCTATGTATAATTCAGGAAAGATCATGCCATGCTGAGAAGTAGTCACCTTAAAACTTTTGTCAAAAATCAATTCTCTACTTATATCCCCCAAAAGAAAAAAATTAGTGTATGTATTCATAAAACATGTTTGTCATGGGAAACTGAATTAGCAATCATAGTAACTAAGTAGACCTTTACACCACCTTACTTTATAAAGTCGACATCATCTCATACAAAATCTTAAGCTGAAAAGTCGAGACGCATCGCTAGTCACCCTAAGACAATCCGCTAACGAGTTTAGCCGCCATAAAGGAATTCACTAAATCACCCATTCAACCTCGACGTAATACTGTAGAACTTAGTATATGCGACACCATCATAGGTATAAATTCGTTATCGCCCTGGAAAGGAGAATGTCATAGCTGACGCTTTAAGCCGAAAGGAACGGATAAAGCCACTAGGATTTGAACTTTAGTCACAACAATAAATTTGAATCCGGCGTCACAAATCTTGTACACTCAAGCTGAAGCAATTAAGAAGGAGAACGTTGAGAATAAAAATCTTCATAGTATAATCAAGGAGTTGAAACCCATACCAATGATACTCTCTAAATTAGGAAAAAAAAGTTGGTTACCACGTTTTGAGGGATTAAGATCATTATTCTGCAATAAGTACACGCACCTCTTCACCAACATCACTCCGGAAGACAACACAAACTGAATTTCGGGATGAAATTCTTTTAACACGGGGAGACTGTAACAATCCGTATTTTTAGGTCATTTTATGTCAATAAACTCCAATTTATTTACTTTAGACTTTTACGCATTTACTTTTAATTTCAACCGTCAAGTTAAATCGCGTAAACTAAAAATCGACAATCAACGTAAACGTGCATTAAACAAATAAAAGTTTATGTCAAATAAGTGTTATATAATTATTACAAAGATAATTTATAACTTTTTATATTTTATTTTTTTACGTTATGTAAAACGCTTACGTTTCGCATTTTGGAACCTTTTTGCATGCATGTTAACCATTCCACCTTTCTACACTTAACCAAATACCCACAATTATACCCGATACATAAAAATTTAATAATTTTTACCCACAAACCAACCATGGACGGTTACCTATATATACACATACAAAATCAATACCAAGTTATACTTAGATAATAACATGTGCTAGTAAGCCTTTTTATTCAAATTCTTCCTTACAACTACTACCAAAACCCTTACAATACCATTCCCCCTCCCATTCCAATCACTTACAATACCACACCCCCTCCCTTATTTTCATGGTCTGTGTACGAATGGTTCCCTAAATATTTATGGTATATAAGGACCATCAACTAGCTCTTCCATCTCATTTCCAAACTTACAAAAAAATCAAGAACTTTCCCTTTCTGCTCCTAACAGCCCACGGCTCAAAATAAGCCTCCAGCAAAATTTTTAGTTTCTATGTTCTTGATATTACAAGTATACAAGTGTGTTTAGGGTTGATATCTAAGGTGTTCCAAGTTGATTTGCAAGTTAGGGTTTTAAGTATAAGCAACGGTTTTTCAAGATCAAGTTAGGGTTTTTATAATCAAGATTTGGGGTTTTTATTAGATTTTTAGATTTAGAGTCAAAGACTAAAGTCTCTTTTTAATCATTTACTTTGTAAGCTTACTACATTTCTCTTTTGATTTTCATACATATTGATTATTGTTTATTCATGTTTCTATTCTTACGTTATGTATTTTTACACATAAACATCTTGATTATAAAGTTATATCACCAACTAGTATACTTTTACAAATAAGTGCAAAGAAATCAAGAACACTACTTACTTATGATTTTTAGACATGTGGTTAGGTTTATAATTTATAAACTAGCTTAAAGGATCTTATGATTATTTCATGATATGGTGAAGAGTTGGAAAGGTTAAGGACTTTCTGACAAGCTAAAACCATAAAAATGTGTTACTACATCTTAACACGATTCCGTGCATATAAAGAACGCTAAAAACAGACTTAAAACGAATATGTTATGGCCAAAACTAGATTTGAAAAAATACCGACAAAAATAGTTTTTCGGCAAAAACTGGCAGAATTTTATTTCGTGTTTTTAACTATTTTCGGGTCTGAATCGGCTTAAGTATAAAATTAGAAACTTTTTTAGAATGATTTTTCAATGTAAGACTGCGAGTTTTGATGCCTAAATGTGTATAACGGATGAGTAAAACTTAAACAAAGTTAAACTATTTTTCTGACATTGGTATAAAAATTTCAGCACTACTTTCTGACATAAATAGTAAAATTATCTTTTCGGACATTTTCGGTCCGTTTGAACTATAAAAACCTTAGAAAATAATATAGCAGCACTTATATAATATTTATACGCGTTATAAACTTTATAAATATTATTTTATAAATTAATCGGACTACAAATATATTGTCGTTGTAAATATAATAAAAATGGTAAATCAAGCGTAGTAGGCTATTATTAATTTTTGGCTATTAGAAAACATTACAAAGGTACCTACTTGAGAATTAAATGGTAAACTTAACGTAAACACTATTCGATTTATTAAAGTTAAATAAAACTATTAGGTGGTATAACGATATAAAATACATCGTCTCAATTTATTTTGATTACATTATTCTTATCCGACCTATAAATATATTAGGATGCATTCCGGTTATTTGTGACGTCATTCATTGTTGATTTATTCTAAATCAATTCCATTACTTGAGGTGAGTTTCATGGTCCGCATTTTACTTCTTTTTAACTCTTTTGGGGGAGAATACATGCGTACTTATAAACTCGTTTACATACTCGTTTTCATAACTTGTTTAAAACTCGTTTACATACTTGTTTCTATAGCGTACTTACATACTCGTTTTCATAGCTTGTTTACAAACTCGTTTACATACTTGTTTTCATAGCGTACTTACAAACTCGTTTACATACTCGTTTTCATAACTTGTTTACAAAATCGTTTACATGATTGATTGCAAACTCATTTACAAATCTTGATGCGAGATACATTGCTTATTTTACAATTGAACACAAGTACAATACTTTTCAATTCTTACAGTGATTACGTAGCGTACCTAAGTAGCGATAACCCACTATGCCCACTATCATGAACTGTTAATTACTTTGTGTAAGCACGTGTGTTATAAATAGATCTATTTAGGATTAACATCCCCGTTCGAGTGAGTAGCACTCACGAGTTTCGGTGAACCGAACTAACAGACGTATACCATGTCGGATTTAGATGTTACGGGTTGACATCTACATGGGTACAATTATTTGCATTAATTTGCACACATATAAGTCGTAGCTTCAGTGTCATGAGCTTAGTGCATTCGTAATTACATTTTGTGATATTGTATGTGTTACATTATTACACACTTGAAATCTTATGGTCCACACTACTTTGTTAAACATTACCGATTACTAAATACTTTTCTTTTCATTTCATGGTACCGATTACAAGTTCAATTTCAATTAAATCAATGAGATTATTTTTCAAACGACTCATTATCTATGAATTTGAAAAATGCCAAGTGCTGAAATTGCCCTAAGTATGCAACACTTCTAAAATGTGCGGCGCACTTTTCAAGAAATCCCAAGTACGACGCACAAAATAAACTGTGCGCCGCATTTTCAGTCTGATGCATTAAAAACTTGAATTTAGCCTCAAAATCGACAACATTCATCCTTTTCATGGTCTCCAAGCAAATTTTACCCTATAAATACCCTCTTTGGTGCCAGGGAATTTCATATCATACACACATAATCTCTTTAACAACTTTAAGAGGTGGAGAACTAGGTGAGGGTCTTAGGATCCAATGATCCAAACACCCCTCTACACCACCATGCTACCACTACGAACCACCACCATAGCCACGAATTCCAAGAGTTCTAACATCATATCCAGACCACATACCATCCATTTCCAGAATCTAAACACTTTCCACTTTGATTCTTACAAGATTCACACCAAATTCTCTTAAGATCATCACCATAAACCTTGTTACCAAATACTCCATTTGGTAATACGTTACGGATTTATAGAAGTTACGTGGTATATTTCAGGTTATCTCAGTAGCATTTGGTTGTTGGTTGATCATGGAATTATTAGTTTTGGGTTGGTGGTTGTTGTAGTCAAAGTATTGGTTTTGGTACTTTGTTCCAATATGTGAAACATGAAATGATATTTGAATGATTTTGTTATGACTTATGAATATATATGTTTATGAATTCGATGTTATCTACACTTGGATCATTGTTTATCTTTTGGTATATCATTGTAATTGAAATAGGCCGAAAGGGTTAATTGTCTTGATGTATTTTGAACCGTTTGTCTATGGCGTGTCAATATCATACTTGTGAGAATTGTGTGATAAATTGATAAACAACTCATGTAGAATTATGTTTAAGACACTTCCTTATGTTGATCGACCGGGTTGGGAGGAATTCATATGTATGCATATTTGATATAAACCATTTCCAATGCGCTCGTGATGATGTAGTATATAGGCCGAAAGGATTCTATGTTATCATTGGTAGATATGCTTGTTATTATGATAACCCGTCATATATGACTTGTATGCTTTGTTTATGTAAAGTCTCGCTCTATCTCTATCTATTATGTTTTGTGAATCATGTCTTGTTTCTTACTTTGCTTTACACACAATTAGCTCTTTGACCCGTGACAATCATTTAGCTTTGTTACTTGATAAACAATCTATGAATTGCTACAAATCCCGTGGAACGACCTGGACTTACCTAATACTATATTACACTCGAATTGGGTATACTTGCCCGAATGTTGTGTTTTAGTCAAAATCGCTATTTCTAGTATTATAAATTTAAAGCTTGTAAAAACACACATCAAGTTATTGGCGCCGCTGCCGAGGATTTGTTTAGTTGTTTGCAGATTGTTTGCTTGTTCTTTTGCTTCTTACGTGTGTTTCGTGTTCGTAATTCTTGAAATCTCTAAAAAATTGTCTTCTGTTGCTGCAAGTATGCCGCACTTATGTTGAAGTGCGTCGTACTTCCCGTGTTATCGTTTGTTATTTTGCAGGTTTATACCCGAAGTGCGCCGGTTTCACACCAAAATCGCCGTACTGTTTTACAAATCAAAATTTATAAACTCACCGTACAGTTTTTTAGCAAACTGAACAAAAAATCATTTTTCTTCAGAAAGTAAGCCGCACATCCAGTTTGTACGCCGATTTTTCTGAAAAACCCAGAAAGTCCGCTGCACTTTCTGCAGAAATTTTCACTAGCAGAATCAGATTTAAAACCAAAACCAAAACCCTCCAAATTGCTAGTCTCAGGTATGTTATCAATTGAAAATTCCATTTTATCTAATTATATGCCTTGTACAATTGTGAATATTTAGTTTGTCATTAAAAAACCAAAAAGATTTTCAAATTTGCTTTATTTTGATTATGGCATGGTCTTGTTCATATAATAATTCATGTTATCTGTTTGTTCTTTAAATTTGTTTGATAGTTTTTCTTGCATTGTATCTGTAAAAAATAAAACGTAAAAATTTTGAAATTTGCAGAAAGTACGCCGCACAATTAACATTGTGTGCCGCACTTTGCTCCTACATATAAAAAATTAGTTTTGTATACAAATTATAATCAGATACAATTTTTTTTGTTTTATCAACTGTGAGTATTTGTAATTTGTTTTTTATTTGTTTTTGCATGATTGCTTGTTTGTGTGTGTTTGCTTGAGTGTAATTTTTTTTGTCAAAACTATAAAATCTTTAAAAAAAGAGTTTCGTATTTCCTTTTATTTAGTTGGTTTGTTTGTGTTTGCATGTGTTTGTATTTGTGATATTAAATAATAAGTAAAAAAAATCTAAAAATATGTTTTCTGTCATAATAAAACCGCCGCACATGTGTTGGTGTGCAGCGCTCATTTTTCAAATTTTTGCCGTGATACTATTTTGAATATTCGAATAATAATCTTTATTTTCGCCTCTATTTATTATCGTATGTGATTTGAATGTTTGAATGATACTAGTAATTATATTTTCATTCTTATGTTTTATTTTATTTCGTAATGTTTTATGTGTGCTTGTTTTAGTAAATTGTGTATAAATAAAAAAATTAAAAAGGAAAATAATAATTAAAAAATATAAAATTGTTGATTTGAACTTTGTGGGTGTGTTCGGTGTAAACCCTCACGGGAGTATAACTCGTCCACTCGAGGAACCGAGGGGTTTAAAGGCTTGTTGCATATGCTAAATGCAATCGTGTTACCTACGAAAGCGCGCTTTTGTATTTTACGCTTTCTTGTAGTTTTGTTTATTATGCAGATTAAATAAATAAGTGGAGCTTGGATTGGTGGTTCGCATTTTACACTTGGGGAATGATATATTATATATGGTTGATTTCACATGCTTATGTTGGCGCCTCTTCTAGTGCTACATCTTTCCGAATTCAACCGAGCACTTATGAGCCCCGGGATGTCTCGTTTCTCTTATATTTATTTTCCCATTATCCTAATTTTAAGTTATTTTCTAATTACACATATTGCTCAACTTAAGTGTGGAAGGAAAATAAAATGGAAAAATTAGACTTATTATTAAAAGTATAAACTTTTATTCGCCCTCTCAACTTAAGTGTGGGGGGGGGGGGGAAATGAATTTGGAAAATAAGGTTTAGTAAAACTTAGTAATATATTAGAATAAAACTTAGTAAATAAATAAAGTTTTGAAACATGAGATGTGTCCCGATTAATAGAGCAAATCTGACTCTGGATTGATAACATTACTTGCGCATTTATACCAATCACCTAAAAAAATATATAAGGTTTTAGATCTTTAGAAATTCAGGTATCCATCTTTGATACTAAAGATAATTTTTTCCTTTAGCTTTCTCGAGTTAAGGTTTGAATGCAACTGCAAGTGTCTCATCTGTCGTTACGGTTGTGTATTTGTAGTTTGTCGCCTTTTCTGAAGCATTGGTATCAGTTTAAAAGTTGTATGAGTATGCCGGTGATTTATTGATCTAGAACTTGTGCTTGAAATCATTACGAGACCGTAGTGAGATCACGTTCGCGTGATATAGGTATTTTTTATATGATAAAGAGGCAACTTAGGATTTAACCCAAATTAGCACATCCATTTAACATATTCTTTTAGCTAATTACACTGATTACCTAACCACCCAAATAAAACCCATTTGTTAGCACTCATCTTTAGTGCTAGATACCCCTAGTTTAACCCGCAGAGCCATTCTATTCATTTTTCTCATCCACTAAAAAAATATAACATTTAGCCTAACCTTACCCCTTGTCGAAAGTCTCAATGGTTGGTTGTTAGTTGCTTGGTATGATTGGTTGATTTTTGCTTATAGTTTGTTCGCACTTTTGCTATAAGTGTTGTGCCATTTTAACGGAGATGGAGATGACCAGCTTCATGTTTCGTATTTTTTGTGGTGTATGCTTATAATAAGTGTGGGGAATTGTTAGTTACGAAAAAAAAGAAAAAAAGAGAAAAAAAGAGAGAAAAGAATCGAAAAAAAGAAAATAAGAAAAAAAGAGAGAAAAAAAGTGATGAATAAGAGTTTGATTATTGTGGGCACTTGCGACGTATTGTTATATGTGCCGGATATATTGATGAGAGGTTCGATTATCTCTCGGGTTTGTGGATTGTCGTAACTAGCAACATGGATTTCTTGGACTTGTCGGCATGTATTTCAATTATAAAACCAATTCCAGTATATATTTCCCATGCCTTATCCATACCCTTACTAACCCTTAGCCTAACGTTACAACCCGAATAAAAGTCATCTTTTGATATTTATACCTGGTGCGTACGCCATGTCGGTGCAGTTTTGTTTCTTGTACAAGCCTATGGTATGAAATGAATCATGTCTGAGCAATTGAGTGTGATTTCCCTTTTACCCTCTATTACATCACATATGAGTGTTTGAGTGAATTATACTTTTCCTTATTCGTGAGGTGCTTAGTCATGTTATTACAGCTTGAAAATCATTGGGTATTGTCAAACATCTTTGTTTTCACATATTAAAAAATCCAATTTTTTTTTTTAATTGTATGTTTGTGTTGTAAAGCTTATTTTTCCTTATTTTGCTTGATGACAAGCAAACCTTTAAGTGTGAGGAGGTGTTTGCGCCTTTTGGGCTTATTTATTAAAAAAAACCAAAAATATTTTCGATATTTTCACACTCAATAAAAAATTTAAAAAAATGACCAAACTTTAAAAAATATAAATAAAAAAAATTTACTTACGAACTTTGTTTCTAAATTTCTTTTCTTAGATTTGCTTGAGGGCAAGCAAAGTTTAAGTGTGGGGGGATTCGATAACGCTCAAATTATACATATTTCTATATGCGTTATCTATGCTTTTATACTTATATATTGGTTAATTATAATAACTTTCGATACTTAATCGAGTATATTTGCTATTGTAGGTTCATATGATGTGTCGTGGAAGAAAACGAAAGTAAACACGAAGATTTGAAGCTTAAACGAAGAAATAACTCAAGCTGAATGCTTCCCGACACTTGTTCACTGTTTTGGTCATAACTCGGTCATACGAACTCCGTTTGACGCGATTCTAGCTGCCACGCGAAGAGTATTCAATTATCTACAACCTTGAAAAGGCTAAGTGCTGAAATTTCACAAAGTGCAATGGTTTTACCAAAAGTGCATGAACCATTAGTGTATTTCATTTTTTGGTCAATACTACAACCACTCATATCTTACACGGACTCTATTTTCTCAATCCATCGAGTAAGAACTACATCACCTCCCTTACCATCATATTCCTTAGGGTTTGATAACGCTCAAATTATACATGTTTATATACGCGTTATCAATGCTTTTATGCATACTTATTAGTTAAATATAAGACCTATTGGTATAGAATAGAGTATATTTGCTACCGTAGGTTCTTGGAATGTGTCGTGGAAAAAACGGAAGAATACACGAAGATTTGAAGCTTAAACAAAGAAATAACTGAAGATAAAGATCTCCCGACACCTGTTCACTATTTTGGCCATAACTCGAATATACGAACTCCGTTTTAGTTGGTTCAAGCGGCCACGCAAAGAGAATTCAATTATCTACAACCTTGAAAAAATCCAAGTGCTGAAAACGCCCCAAAGTGCAGCGGTTTTACCAAAAGTGCGCACTTTTGAGTCGGTGGAAAAATTAAAGGCAATTAAATGAAGACAACATTAACACCGGAAGTGCAGCGCACAAAACAAAAAGTGCGGCGCACTTTGACCCCCAACAACCACATAAAAACCCCTCCTTGGCATCTCCATTTCATGTAGTCTCTCATACATCTAATATCTTACACACAACACATTCATTAGAGCCATTGGCGGAGGAGGAAGGAGTGGTTAGGATCCTTAGAACCAATGATCCAAACACCCCTTGAATCCGCCACACACCACCATGTGACCACCTAAACCCCACCTTATCGATAAAATAATCCCAATCTAACACCATATCAAGACCACATACCATCCATTTCCAAATTTTAAACACTTCTACTTTGATTCTTAGAGGATTCACATTAAATTCTCTTAAGATCATCACCATAAACCTTGTTACCAAACACTTCATTTGGTGATAAATTGTGGATTTCCAAAAGTTACCTTGGTATATTTATTTAGTGTTGTATCTCAGTATCATTTTGGTTGTTGGTTGAACACATTAAACTATTAGATTTGAGGTTGTCGTTTGTTTAGTCACGCATAATGTGTATTGTTTACTATGTTCTCGATATGTGACACATGAATAATATTGGATGATTTGCTATGACCTATGAAATACATGTTTATGAATTCGATGTTTTCTTGCATAGATAATTGTTTATCTTTTGTAATCATTGCACTAAAATAGGCCAACACAGGATTAAATTGTCTTTATGTTACTTTTAAACGTTATGTCTAAAGACCTTATCAATATCAGTAACTTGTGAAAATTGTGTGGTAAAATGATAAACAACCCAAGTAAACTAATGTTTAAGACCGTTCCTTATGTTGACCGACCGGGTTGGGAGGAATTTATATTTATGCATATTTGATATAAACCATTCTTAATGCACTCGTGATGATATAGTATATAGGTTGAAAGGATTCTATTTTATCATTGGTAGATATGCTTGTTTTTATGATTACCCGTCATATATGACTTGTATGATTTCGTTTATATAAAGCCTCTAGCTCTAATTCCTAACTATAATGTTAATGTGATATACAGTCTGATTCTTGCGTTGCCTTATACACACGTTTTGGCTATTTAATCCGTGAATTGCTACAAATCCCGTGGAACAACCTGGACTTACCTAAAGCTATACTATAAGCGGACGGGTATACTTCTTGAGTGTTGTATTTTTAGTAAAAATCGGTATTTCTAGTTATTATTAATTTAAAGCTTGGAAAACACACATCAGGGTTACAAGCTAAGAACTCCTTATATGAACAACCTACCCGGTTAACCACATTCCTAATGTTCTCCTTAACATTCTCATTAACCACATTTTCATTTCCAACATTTCTTTGGTTACCAACCTGAGCTAAAATGGCGAGTAAGAGGTTCTGCAATTGTTAGGCAATGATTGTTGAGAATCGGTGCTACCTCCTACACCCCCATTGACTCCCTCTACATTCCCATTGACTCCCTCTACATTCTATTAGCTCCCAACCCCTGGTTATACCTTTGACCATTCAATTCGTCAACACGCTCATCATTACCCTCCCCACGTTCTTCTACCCCTCCACACATTCTTATCAACCGTTACCGATACCCCCTCCTCCGTGATCGGCAACAGGCCGACCATCAACCTAGGGCCCTCGTCCCTTGTGCATCGTCTACATGAAGGAAACATGGGCAACGTTATAGGTAGGTAGGAAGACAACATATATATATAATTAATACAAAATATTACCCCCTTAATGTGTTACAGAATTTGTGTGAACATTATTACAAGTCGAGAAAGATGTAGATTCTTTTTAACTAACTACACGAGGCCACTGTATTTATATCCACATCCTTTCCTAGTCGTACTCAGTATTGAGCTCACACATCTCAATGACTGACATAACTAAAGCACCAAACCGTGAATACGCGAAAGCAAGCAAAAGCGAAACACCGTGCACATAGATCCTATACGCAACTAAATGACAGATCTTAGGTTATAGACTAGCAATCCACTTATTTCTCTATAACCGTTTGGCTCTGACACACCAATCAATCACCACGCCCACAATGGCGAAACTCGGGAAGCAACATAAATGATCACTCATAACAAAGATACAATATAAGAGAAAAACTACAAAGCATAAACTTCAAGTGTAACAAAGACCATCAACTGCGAACAAACCTTCGAGTGCATGTCCCAATCATAACAAAATCCAAAATCTCTTACAAATTCTAAATGCCCACACAGGGGTCCAAATCCAATCTTAAACAAAAACTTCTAAATACTAAGAACCAAACAAATAAACAAGCAAGTCTTCACATGAAAATTTCACACGAGATACTCCTAAGCCTGCTATCACATATCACCAACCTATTCATCTTTTACTTCACCTGAAAATGATACTCGAAAACGTCAACAATAATGTTGGTGAGCTCATAGGTTTGACCTTAAACCTAAAAGCTGTGCCAATATCTCAAAACAGTAGACAATAGTGCAATATGATAGTGAATATATGAGAATCACCCATGACTTAGCATCATCGCTAATCATGTAAACCCGACCTAGCATACTCGCTAGTCAATAACCCTGCCTTAGCATCCTCGCTAGTCAGGTAGCAAATATGTCACTTACGCACCTAAAGGGCCTACCAGCTGGAGCACTATATTAGGGCAGGAACAAGACCCTTGCCATGCCAAACACAATACACGCAAGTAAAATCACAACCCTTGCATGCCAAACACAGTACATGCAAGTAAAATCACAACCCTTGCATGCCAAACACAGTACATGCAAGTAAAATCCCAATGACTATGTGCCAACTATAATCATTTTTCACACAATTATATAAAAGAAACGTTAAACTGCAACATAATTTAAATAACCACTTACGCGTAATGACATATAGAAGTAGACCTTTTTCACACGTAACTACAATACAAATAAAGTTGATGCACCTAAATATGCGCTGGCGGAAAAAAAGTCAGGAAGCTAAAAATTCTAAGAGAAGTGTTGAGGATTCTTGATATAATCTTAAGGCTATACACACTAAAGCTTAAGATTTTATCGATAACCCCAACGCTTCTTGAGTATATTCAGATTCATGACCTCGTAAAGCTTGTGTGATTGCCTGTGTTGGGTTTTATTCTCAAATAAACATAAACAAATGGCCACATAGAATTCTTATTCTCAAATAAACATAAATAAAGTTGATGCACCTAAATATGCGCTGGCAGAAAAAAGTAAAGAAGCTAACAATTCTAAGAGAAGTGTTGAGGATTCTCAATATAATCTTAAGGCTATACACACTGAATCTTAAGGGTGTGTTTGTTTCATTAAGATGTTTTTGGTCTGACTCTGACTACCGCATCTTACTCAAACAAGTACTATTAAATTTTGACAATCTGAAAAAAATAATGTTTGTAAGTTTTTTATAAAATTGTCTAAATGAATTAGTTGTCTTTTTTTTGTAATATAAAGTCTGAATAAAATAATGTTTTTGTTTTGGGTCAGAATCTGGACTACCGATCTTACTGGTAGCCTTCTGGATTTTAAGCTTTGTTAGGTGGTGGTGCGTTAACAAACATGTTCATCAGTTCATCAATTCGCGGTTTTCCTTGGATTATGACAGTCAAATAACAGACAAGTATTTTGATGAATACACTGGTATCAAAGTTAAACAATTCAGAAAAACATTACTTCAACACATGAGTAATGTAAAGAAGTTTATTGCTGAAAGAACACGTCATAAATGACAGTATGATAGAAGGGTGAATAAAAGACAAATGCAGACGCAAGAGAGTAAGGTTGATACAGGTAAAGCATTGGATGCTTGTTTTGTTGTCAACAGAAAGATGGGCCAAAATCACAGTGATGATATAATAATAGTTCAGGAATGGATGCAGATGCTTGATACCAAACCCGTGTTATTTACGAATGAGCCCAATCGTGTATGTAACAATTGACTGCTGGAATGTAATAAATTAACTACCGGACACAACATACTGGACCAACCATGAATTCAATAATGAAAGAGGGGTTGGATCATTATACTGAAGAAAAAGGAAGGTGTTGACAAAATAGACAATGTCATGTCTAAACTAATTCGTCCATTTGCTTGATCCATCCACTTGATAACAAGACAACTGAATTTTCAAACAAATCTCTCGAGTTTGAAAATATTTGTCTCAAACAAACCGTTGGCCAATTTCAAAAAGATTTTTTAAGAATGGAAGCACATTGTATTGCTCATGAACTTAAATATCAAAATCAAGCTTTAAAATCAAGGCAACATGGTCAAATTTTGAATGAAACAAGTAATAAAGCCAAAATTAAAAAGGAAATTGATGCTTTTGAAACAATAAAACATCAGTTGAAACATAGTGGTGGCTTACATTACGTAAGGAAAATGAAGACATTGAAACAATCATTACAAAGAACTGTAGGATTTTATCAAAACAATACAAGGTAAGACTATAGAGAAGACAACTTTCTTTGACTTCCCTCAAAATACTGAGGTTCAAGCTCGACTTCAGAAAAGGAGTTTGCAATTGCAACAATAAAAAATGAGTTAAGAAAGTTAACAAGAAATAGTGTGAATACTAAGTTTAAATCTGAATGACCTAAAATTTCAAAACCATGGTTTGCCTCCCAAGTTGATGTGCAAAAAGATTTGTCAAAACTAGTCACTACACATTATTTGCATAAGGAAAAAGAATATTGATTTGCAAAACTCATCACTGACAATGTGCATTAGCGAATTTTGTGCGATTACTCAAAGAACATGCCTAGATTTAGTTCAAATGATATGTTACACAATCACGATCTGATACGACAGGTAAATAAGGTATAATTAAAGATCACAAAAACAAGTTTAAATTGCATAAGAAAAAGCAAAACAAAAAAAAAAAATAAAAGCCCCCACCCTACCATCACCCCCACTATCCCCTCCGCCACATTCATTCGATCCTCTCGCACCTCCCCCCATCAACCCCCTTCCACCCACTCCCCCGCTCCTTTACCCCCACCACTCCACTCGCACACCGCCTACCCGCACCCCCACCTCCCCCCCCCTTTAAATGCCCCGCCCCTCTCCAACTCTAACCTACGCTTCCCCAAACCCCACCCTCGCACAGGTCCCTCCAGTACCCCCCTCCCCCTCCACCCCCAAACTCTCCACGACAACCCTCCCCTCTCTCCACCACGCTCTTCCGACCCCCTACAAACCCCCACCCACTGGTCATTGCCAGCCCTCCCCTCTCCCGCCCCACCCCCACCCCTCCCCAACTCCACAACCGTGTTCCCCACACCCCTGCTACACCCTACACCAATTCCCCCAAACATCCTCACCCATACAGTATACACGTCCCCCTTACCCACCCCACCGCCACAACACAACGACACACCACAGCCCGACTAAAGATACCTCCAAACTCCCCCGCCCTCCCCAACTCACCCCACACCTAACCATTTCACCCACCACCACATATAAAAGCATTAAAATCCGAAAGAAGAAAAAATTAGAGTGTGGTTGGGTAGTCACATATCTAATCCGAGCACTCGCCCGAGCCCGCCCACCCTCCGGTCACCCCCCTCTCCAACCCCCATCGAAACCCACCCCTCACCCCCACGTCCCAGCCACGCACCACCTAACCCCCTCTCCAACCCCCTCCATGTATGTCCCACTACCCTCCCCACACTCCCCGCCCCACCCCCCCCTACTGTTACACACCCGCACCCACCCTCGCCAATCCCAACCTTACCCCCCCCCTACCCCCCTCCTCTCCCCTCCCCGCCACATCCCCCACTCCGCCCTCCAAACCCCTTCCCACCCTATCCCTTCTCTCACCACATTCGCCTCCACTTAATCCCCACCCCAACGCATCCACCAGCCCATCACATTAAACCCCCACCACCGGCCCACCGCCCCAGCAACATGCCCCAGCCTATTACCCCCTCCCACCCTCCCTCTCCTCTACATCCCGCACCCACTCTCCCCACCCTCCCATACCCCATCACCCCCCTCTTGACCCCCACTCCCCCCCCATGCCGGAAAACCTAAGCACCCACCCGTCCCCCCCCCACATCCCCCCCCTCCCCATAACACCCCCTCCAACACCCCAACACCCCCGCTCTCGCCCGCCACGCCCTTCTCCAATCTACACCACTCCTGCCCCTAGGTCCCTCGTCTTCTATCCACCCCCTGCCACGTACCCTCCCCCTAAACAACCACCCCGCTGAAACTAAATAAAGAACCCATCAAACCAATATAAAAGAATATCCCATGACAAAAAATAAAAAACTAACCAAACACATAGAAAAAAAACGGGAGAAGAAACCACAAGTGACATGAATTATAAGAAAAGACAAAAAAAGAGATAGGAACTTAAAAACTAGTGTGATATCTTCTGCTAAATTACATAACACTGCTAATGGTAGCTAACCAAAACCTAGGAGCACGAATCAAAGAAATAACTCAAGTTAAAGATCTCCTGACACCTATCCACTGTTTTGGCCATAACTCGGTCATACGAACTCCGTTTTAGTTGGTTCAAGCGGCCACGCAAAGAGAATTCAATTATCTACAACTTTGAAAAAGGACAAGTGCTGAAATTACCCCAATAACGCCGTACTTCTAAAATGTGCGGCGCACTTTTCAAGAAATCCCAAGTACGGCGCACAAAATAAAATGCCCGCACTTTCAGTCTAATGCATTAAAAACATGAATTTAGCCTCAAAATCAACCACATTCATCTTTTTCTTGGTCCCCAAGTAAATTTTACCCTATAAATACCCTCTTTGGTGCCAGGGAATTTGTCACACCCCGACAATGGTGGAAACTCAGGAATGCAACATAATGATCAATCATAACACAAGATACAATATAGAGAAAACTACAATGCATAAACTTTAAGTGTTACGAAGACCATCAACCTCGAAAAACCTCGAGTGATGTCCCAAATCATAATCGAATCCATAATCTTAAACAATTCCAATTGCCCACATAGGGGTCCAAATCCAAACTTAAACTAAAACCTCTAAATACTAAGAACAAAACAAATAAACAAGCAAGGCTTCACATGAAAAATCCACATGGGATACTTCTAAGCCTGTTATCACATATCACCAACCTATTCATCTTTCACTTCACCTGAAAATGATACTCGAAAACGTCAACAATAATGTTGGTGAGCTCGTAGGTTTGACTCCAAACCAAAAGTTGTGCCAATATTTCAAAACAGTGGACAATGTGGCAATATGACAGTGAATATATGCAAACAACCCATGACTTAGCATCCCCGCTAATCATGTAACACGACCTAGCAATCCCGCTAGTCGATCACCATGCCCTATCATCCCTGCTAGTCATGAAAACACAATATGTCACTTACGCACCTAAAGGGCCTACCAGCTTGAGTACTATATTAGGGCAGGACCACAATAGACATGACAAATCATTGCCAATCACCCTTGCCATGCATCGCAATGCATGCAAGTAAAATTAAAACCCTTGCCATTCCAAACACAGTACATGCAAGTAAAATCACATTACATATATTCACATAGCAGTCATAAGCACATATCTTGTCCCAAAAACAAAACCACATTTTGCACAGTTCAGAAAAAAACAGTTCAAAACACATTTGAGTATCATTTTCCCCCAACGAAAAAACAGTAAAAATGGGGCTATGAAAACTCACCTCAAGCAAGCCTTTAGCAACCAAATCTCAATCACACAAGCAAATGTATCGACGTCCGCACACGACATAGTCCAGTTAATGTCTCATTTTAATCATTAATTTCCAAACATTTTTCGCGTTTGATGGAGAGGTTAGATGCGTTGTACAATTACCCGTAACAATTTAGTGGTGTGATGGTTGACGTCTCATCCTAAAATATCTTATCAATTCGATATCTCAACGATACATACTTATACTATTTAAAGAAAATAGATAAATAATTTAAGTAAATATTTATAATAAATAATAATAAATATATCCCGATAAGTCCATTCGGTAACCTTAGTTACCGTAAAAATAATCATAATATGGTTGAAAATGAAACTTTTACTCATAATAAACATATTAGAGAAGTTTCGAGAAAAAATGTATTTTTCGTCTTTTAGTGAATTTATTAAAATAATAAAATAATAATATTTTATTATTTAAAATTAAAAATCATGTTCTTAAGTAAAATTTATAAGTATAAACTTTTTATGAAATTTTGACATGACCCGTACGTTCAAACAACGTTTTCCAAGGTTTCAACCCTTTATTTCAAATACTTTTCACATTTTCGACACTTTTCGACACAATTCCAAAAATCACAATCCGCGACACTTATCAAAGTGTTTTTCTTAAGAAAACGTTCAATATCGTTTCGTAAACTCATTTCAATCTTTCAAAAGTCTGACAAACTCTTAAAACGGCTAAGTAAAGCTTATTGGGCTTTAAGGCTCAATAAGGGTCCATTAAGGTTTTTATAGGTCCAAAACATGTTTCAATCCCAAAACCAAGGTCCATTAGTATATATAAGCTAGTTCGATAGTAAAAAAATAACACGGACCACATTAAGCCAATAAATAAGCCACGACTTATTTGTGCTTAATGGGTCGTGAGCCCAAAAGCTCCAAAAACTAGACCATAAGCTTAAAAATAAGTTAATAAGCTGAGATATATATTCGGTTAGCATCGTAAGCCATAAAAATAGTCCACGAGTATACGTCATACCACGTAAATAATCAAAATCACCTCCCTTGTGATTCCAAAATAAGCCGAGAGCATATAAGCTCAAAATAAGCCACGAAAAGACCACAAAATAAGCTATACAAGCTATTATACAAAATAATCTATTTAGCAATATATGTTTTTCAACCATCACAACCACAATATCAAAACTACAAAATCCTTTTGTTCCTTTTTGAATCCGACGCAACCAAACACAACCTTTTATCCATTTTGTTTCTAAAAAAATTGATTTTTACGACGATCAACTTGTACAACTAACATCTATGCATCAATATAAACCCAAAATGACAAACGAAATTTAAATTTAAAAACTTACAAGAAAAGTCTTCAAAATATAGATTTCGACACGAACCGGACAACCCAAACGTTGTTTAAATGAATACCCAAATACTCGTATCAACCCGGAATATCACGTTCTTGATCAAAGTTGGAAAATTTATGGTGTTTGGTTGTTGTTTGAATTCGCTTGGTTTGGACACACAAAGACACACACACTTATGTGTGTGTTTTATTTTTTTGAAAATGTGGTGAATGAATGAGAGAATAAGGGTAACAGGAATATTAGTACTAATATTTTTTAGACAACATTGCTTAAAAATAGCCTCCTTGTTCCCTCCCTGCTTAGCTTACACGAATGGGATCCAAGGTGCTCAGGTTCCCTTCTTTTCGTGTCAGGATCACTTAAAACTCACAAGATGTTGGGAATTAGAGGCTTCTACAACTTAATACTGCTAATTCAAGTTTGTACTGCTGCTGAAGATTAGAGAAAATAGTCTAAGTCATTAGTACTGCTAATGTTATAGTTAGTACTGTCAGCACAAAATGTTAGTACTGTCAGTTTATTAGTACTGCTAGTTATGTAGTTAGTACTGTTAGTATAAATAGTTAGTACTGTTAAAGTGATATGCATGAGATATATTAGGAATAGATATGCATTGATTAGTATATGTGTTTTGTAAGCCCATTAGGGTTTCCTTGGTGTATAAAAGGAATCCTACGGCATAGATCTAGATATCAGTTTTCATCTTAGTATTCATAGTTTGCATAGCAATCATAGTTAGTATTCATAGCTATTTTGTAACTCAAAATAGTATTCAATATATTAAAAGTTTAGTAAAGATCTTGTTTTACTGTTTCATTGTTCTTCTTAGTATTTCAAACTAGATTCCACATAGTTTATGATATTATCAATCTTAGTTTCTACTATAGTTGTCCTGGATCTATCCAATACAACTAAGCTTTAACAAGCTAAGTAAGATATGTTCAAGAAGGGATCAATATCAACTTTGTGGAAGAAACCATATAAATTATGGATCCAGAAGTCAAGCAACTGAGACAAAGTCATATCCCTATAGTTAAAGTAAGATGGAACTCTAAAAGAGGATCAGAATTCACGTGGGAACGCGAAGATCAAATTCGTGCCAAGTATCCACATCTATTTCCAAACATCGCTCCATCATCCAACTAAATCTCAAGACGAGATTTCTTTAACGTTGAGAGGCTATAACAACCTACAATTTTCATCATTGTAATTTCCACCTATTATATTAAATATAACCATTTTCACAAAAATATTTTTGTTTTATTCCATCCATTATGTAACGTAACTTACATTTCCAAAGTAAACAATCTCACGCAACTACCAATGCCAATTCCATCAATGTTTATATCAAGTGAACGTTATAATATGTTAAGACAAAGAATCAAATAAAATGGTTAAACCATTCTTATGCAGCAGTATGCAAATTTTGCTACATCACGATCATGAGGACTAGATAAAACCTATGTTAGGTTCAAAAACTCATTTCAACCAAGTAGAAAATTCATGGTGATAGTTATCTTCAGGATGATGCAAATTTCTGAAGTTTGTGAGAGTCTACATCAGCTTGGAACAATTATTACTTTAATACTGAGAAAAATCTGATCTTGACACATTGAGCGTGGATGATATGTACAACAATTTGAAGGTGTATTGAATTCTGAGATTAAAGGTTAATCAAGTTCAAGCTTAAGGTTAGAATGGGGCTTTGTATTCTTCAAAAAACACTTTCAGTACTAATAAAGCAGTTAATATGACTCATGAAGTTTTACTACAGGTTCACATGGGATAAGCTTCTTCCTTAACTTATGTCTGATGATGTCAGTTTCCTTCTTTGACCTAATCAAACTATTAGGCCATAATTGGACAACGAAGATCTGGAGCAGATTGATATTGTTGTCTGAAGAGATGGGGGTCTCAAATGGAGGTGGCCATGGCTTACCTATGAGGGTAAAAAGATTGTCTTACAAAAGACAAGTAGGTATTTGAATTTTCAATGGCATAAGAAACTGTGGGCTTGATAAATACAAAGGTTGAGGTGACAACTTGACACAGGCATGAGGTCTCTGTGCTAGTGAATGCAGGGCACAAAGGTATTCAGGGGAACAGATATTGAGAGGCTCCATAGAGGAGAATGCACAGGAGATACTCTACTACAAATTCCCTGGTTGTCCAAGATGGGATAAGTAGTTATGATTGGAGCTTTAAGGCTGAAGAAGACATCACAAACTTTGCTTTAATAGCCTATACATCCCAAGGCTCATCATTGTTCGACTCGGAAGGTCAGTACTTGCTCGAAAGATTGCTTAAAATTCATATGAAAATTTCAAAAAATCGTATGATGAACAGCGTGAAGCTCTTAAAAAAATCTACTAGAATAATTATAGCTTTCAAATGGGATTAGAATCATTAGAAGCTAGGATAGTTGTTCATGAAAAGAGAAGCAGCTGTTTCTTTATGAAGAAGACATTGCATTTTTAAAGTATGATGTCCAAGTGAAAGATATTTCTATCAAAGACCTTAAAAATCAGTTAGAAGAAGCTTTAAAAGAGAAAGATGATTTGAAACTTAAACTAGAAAATTTTGAAGAATCATCAAAGAATCTAACTAAACTGATTAATAGTCAAATAAGTGCTAAAGACAAAGCTGGTCTTGGTTATGATGTAAAATAAATAAGAATGAAGTGGTCTATAGTGTGTTTAACAAGTAATAGAAGTAGATGCTAGTAAGAGTCTTGTATATGATAGATTCAAACAGGTTGAAGGGTTTCTTGTGAGTTCCCCCTCCTTAACTAGGAACTACATGCATCAAGACTTGTAATTATCCTTTGCTGGGTTTAGATGATTTGTCTATTAGACTAAGTGATGTGAACTATTACTACTGCATCGAAAACTAGTAAGGATAATATGGAAAAAACCTAAAAACAGTTGGACTAGTGTCCTTTAATGAAGATTGGGACATGAATAGTTGATAATGATAGTGTGTTTCGACCTAAATTGATAGACAAACCCAAAGTTTACAAAAATCATTTTTGTCAAATCTGATGAGAATGTGAAATCTGTTAATAAGGAAAACACACATAAGGAAGTATAGTATCATAGGAAAAGTCAAAGTCCTAGGGATAACAGAAGAAACTAGAATGGAATGATGACTGTTGATCCCAAATCTTGGATCGATTCTTTACCTTGTAAAGAGTATGTTACCTTGGATAAATCCAAAATAACAATAGTAGAAACTTTGTGTGTATATCAAAGAGTATGAGGAATCTACTCTTTAATATCTAGAAGATATATCAATGAAACAATAGATATGAATGAACAAAACGCTTCAATATTATTAAAGATAATAATACGAGTACTCTATCTTAGTACTAGGGTTACAACCTTGAAGCTTATAAGACTCTTGATCTCTGGATCTATGTATGTGTATTTGTGAAGATATGTTATTGAGATGTATTCAACTAATGTCCTAGAGCCTCCTTTTATAGACTAAGGAGTCCTAGTCGGCTTACAATATATTCCTAAGATATCTCAATCTTTTCTAAACATAAACATAATCTTCTAAATAAATACATGTATATCTTGTACATAAATATCTCAACACTTATCTTTACACGTATTCTTGTTCTCTAAACAATCTTTATCTCTTTAACGCGTCATTATCCTCTTGACAGTAGAAAGTCTTCAAACAGTCATAATCTTTCCACTAGCAGCACTAATAAACATAAGTAGTAGTAATATTAGTACTAGTAGTACTAATATACACTAACAGTAGTAACCTGTACTAGCAGTCGTAACTTTTACTACTAACAACACTAACTACTTGGCTTATATTTTAGTCTTCAACACTGAGCAATCTTAACTTCAACTAACAGCAGTAACTTTATGCTATCAGTACTAAACTATACTAAAGTTCGATAAACATTATACTACAGTACTACACATTAGCATATTCTATTCTGTACCTGAGCAGCAGTAACTTCTAAGAATCCATGAAGTCTTTTAAGACCCAACAATCCTCCCCTAAACTTGATGTTCATCTTCTAAATCTTCAAGTTTCTTCTTTAAAAGTCTTCATCACACTTCAGGAAGATGCATTCAAACCCTTCATTTTCCTTTTTGCTGCTTTATCATAAGCTTCAGCAATTGATAACACATCTCATTTTGATGATCAGTTTGAAGTTTCTTGTTGAGCATATTGGTGATGGTAATTGGTGTAAGGGGGTATCTTCTTTCAACCAACATAAAAATGTGAAGATTATCAAATCTTACAAAGTGAACTCCAGATGAATCAATCAACTTCCAAGTAGTCACCCTGTATCCTTGCAACATTCTCCATACATCACTTTTTTTTGTCATGGTTCAACCATAACTCTCAATCTCCATGCAATACTCTTTCCAATTCATCTTAGGCCTTGTAATCACCTTCTTTCTTTACTATCCTCAAAGAGCTTCCAAAGTCTTCTCTATCTATTCTTGTAGCATCCTTATCATTGAGAGTAACTTTTAGAAACTTCATGCGGCTCTTATTAACTCATTGTGTATTAAACATTCCCTCTTTATGAGTTTATAATCAATAAATCACTGGTAATTTTGTAGCAAGTGGTATAGCATCAATTGTATATCTTCTCCATTTTTAATTACCAAAAAGCTTCTTTAGACTCCAACTTCATCATTTCTTCAATTCCTCTGACTCATTTTCTTCCTTATTTTAGTTTTTTTGAGGATTTATTTGCTATTTTTCACTTCTCTTTTTCTTCCAGAATCTTCTTTCTGCTACCTTTAGCTATTTCTTCTACCTTTTCCTTCTTTTCTTTGTTTTCTGTATCCTCATAACCTATGCTCAAAGGTTTTACTTCTTATTTTTTATCAAACAACTTTGAATTTCATCAAAACTCTTTCCTTTTAGTTGTTTGTATGTATATCCACCCATGTACTTAAGAAAGTAGACATTTGAGTTCTCTTTTGTGCTTTGGTAGGAGGTTTGTTTCTCTTTTCTTGTGCTCTAAAGCAGCATATGCTTTCTTCTTTTTATCCATCAGTTCCCAAAAGTTTTGCTTTTTACTCATCTGTATTCCTCTCTTGCCTTAGTTGGTGTCTCTCAGCTAGCAATCTTATCAGCCTCTATCATAGCTTATGATTTCCCATGACTCAATCAATACGCGCTATGTTGGCTTCTTCTTCTGTTTCCTGCCAGCCATTTTGCTTCTCTAAAAATTCAGCATCCAATTTAGTTGGAATATCTTCTTGCAAATTTGTCATCAAGGAGCAATTTGATTTTTCTTTCAAAGGAAAATTAGGCTCATCATAATACCTTTTCTTATCTTGAACTTGAAGATTTTATCTCTTATGGAAACTTTGAACTCATTTGGCTGAACAACCACCCTTTATCCTTGGGTCTTGTGTTGTCGTTGTTGTAGCAGCGTAGTAACCAATTTAGGCTTATGTGCCTTTTAATATGTATAAGTGTTGAGCAAAGTGATTTCCTCATTTGTTGTAGGAATAACACTATCATCACCAGCAGTAGTAATGACTTTCACCAGCAGTACTATCATCAAGCTTCTTAGTACTCTACTTCATATTTCCCATAACCTAGCGTCCATAGGCATAAAAAAACTACATCTTCTAAAACTCTTGTATAAATATCAAGTCATATCTTGTCTTTCTTGAGTTCATCAACAGAAACATCATCATCACATCAATATCTTCAATACTCCTCCCCTATTTGGATGCATCTTCAGGAACACCCAAACTCTCCTGGTCTTCAGAGGACTCAATTCTCTAAGACATACCCACTTTCCTGAGTCTTTTTAACCCTGTAGGTCTTGATATTTTCCTTCTTTCTAACCTCTAGATCCTCTTCTTCAAAACAACAATCTCCTTAGCTTAAGCATCCTTTGCCTTTTGTAAATCAAGAACCTGTGTTTGCAATTTGGTACATAAAACCATCAAATTAGTTAGTTTCATGCTATCCTCACCACTAGCTTGTGGATCATTGGAAGGTATTGGTACACTCTCCTCATGCTTTGCCTCATCTTAAGGAACCTCTGCCTCCTATCTCTGAACCTTCTTAGATGGTTTGTCCTTCTTGGGTTGGGAGGATGAAGATGGTTGATCAATAATGGGTATTGGAGTGGAATTAGTTGGATGATATGAATCCTCACCCATTTCTTCAACAGGTTGAACCATTATAGTATCAAATAAAGGTGTTATTCTCCTAGAGAAATCCTTTCCTGCCCTCTTCATATTTGCAAACACTTTCTTTGTGTGAAAGGGATTAACAAAAATCTTCTTGTGTGTTGACATATTACCCAATTGTTGATTAATGAAAACTTACAGAAAACGTGGAATACAGCAAGGAATTTGATCTCCCATCCAAGTGTTTCACCATTACATCAAAGAATTATTTAGAAGATTGAACTATTGATTAGTTGCAAGCATATGATCAACAAAGCATAGAATAATGGAACTTCATTCCATGCAGTGGATTTAGCACTTAAGCATTGAGTAATAGTATGAATGAAATACTTCCACTGAGGAGAGAAAAAGGCTTTATAAAAAGTAAGCTTTTAAGAAGGCTTGTCATACCCCATACGCGCCAATTCTTCAAAGATAGTAGCACTTGGAAGACAATCAGTAACTTCTGTATTATTCAAGTAAAGATCTCTCCTAATGCTTTGATCGTAATTATCATCTCTGTTCTCAACTAGGCTGTATTGTCGCACTCCATTAACTGTCTGTACCTTGGCAGTTGCCCAAAATTGTTCAATGCAAGATGTGTAGATCATTCGGATTGACTGTTTAAAGCATTGAAACAGAAAAACTTGCCTTCAAGAATCAATTATCGCTGCAAACCTCACTTTCTTCGGTTTTTCCTAAGACGGCCACATTGTATGTTTTCTGCAATTTAAGGCTTGTCATAATGATGAACTCTATTGATCAAATATAAATTTAATTAGGGTTTATGATTAGAGAGTGTTTGAATAACGAAAATCGAATAAAGAAGTAATTGAAACCCTTAATCGAAGTATTTATAAAATCACCCTCAGACAATAAAACTTGAACTTGCCGTATTAACATACACTTAAACAGCAAGAAACACAATACGGACAATACTAATTTAAGGCCTAATGGCATTAACTTAGCTTAGCTAGCATTAAGTTCAATGAGCAACATTAAAAGAAATACCACCAGTATTCTTCAATTTTCATTCCAATAAGGCAATTTTATTCGCATCAAATTTGATTCACACATACTCTCTTTCTGTTTTTATGCTCATAACATCTCTCAATTCTTTTTGCCTTCCATAAATCACTCATTTATGTTTATATGCAACATCTCTCTTTCTGTTTTAAGTAATAATTTATCTCATTTCTTTTGGCTTACAAGACATCTTTTGGTTTTTATATGAACAGTTGTGTACAAATTTCATCATTCTTAATGAGTTGTCATACTGTCCTCCCCACTTCCAAGTGTGTTACCTCTTGAGAGAGGTTAGATCAATAGACTGTAGAGATGTAATCTCAACACTAGTTTTGAGCATTCACTTCCCTAATATGGTATCTTGGCACCTGGTGACTACTACCTAATTTAATTCCCTAAGGGAGTTGATTCCTTAAGTGTTGGCCATGGATTGGGTCTTTTTGATGTTACCCTATCCTATCTGCTTCTAAGCTAGAAGCAGTTCCTGGCAGCCCTTTCCATTTTGTCACCCAACTTTTTATGGACAGCCTCATCACCAACCTTTGTCAGGGGGGCCACTAGACTGAGGTATCTTAGTGTCCAGACCACTTATGATTCACTACCTTCTACCTTCTTTTCTTTGCTTTTCTGTACCTCAGAACCCATAGCCACAAAGGTATTTACCCTCTTCATTTCCTTATCAAACAACTTTTGAATTTCATCACAACTCTTTCCCTTTAGCTGTTTGTATGTGTAACCACCTATGAGCTTAAGATAAGTAGACATTTGAGTTCTATTTTGTGCCTTGGTAGGAGGTCTGTTTCTCTTTTCTTGTGCTATGAGTGCAACAAAATATTTTCTTCTTTTCTCCATTAGTTCCATAAATAGTTTTCCTTTTTCCTCATATGTCAACTCCTCTCTTTCTCTTGATTGGAGTCTCTCAGCCAGCAATCTATCAGCCTCCATCAAAGCTTGTGTATTTTCCCATGACTCAATCAATGCTATGTTAGATTCTTCTTCTTGTTTCCTTGCTAGCTTTTGCTCTTCTATTAATTCAGCATCCAACTTAGCTTGAATATTTCTTGCAATTTGTTCATCAAGAGCAATTTATCTTTTCTCTTTAAAGGAACTTCAGGCTCAATCATAATATCTTTTCCTTTGTCTTTAGAAATTAAAGGTTGTGCCTCTTGTGGAGCTCTGAACTCATTTGGCTCCTGTACTACTACCCCTCTAGCCTTGGGTCTTGTAGTTGTTGTTGTTGTAGCAACAATAGTAACAACTTTAGGCTTAGCTGCTTTGATCTGTATAAGTGTCTGAGCCAAAGTGATTTCCTCAATAGTTGTAGGAGTACCTTTGACACTAGCAGTAGTAACTGCTTCACTAGCAGTACTATCATCAGGCTTAGTACTCTGTTCATTTTTCTCATCAACTTTAGCTTCCACTAGCCTCTCATTAGCATCTAAAACTCCAGTATCAAACATCAATTCATCATCCTGTCTTTCTTGAGTTTCATCAACTAAAGTTGCATCATCATCCTCAAGATCTGCAATACTCATCCCCTGTTTGGATGCATCTTCAGGAGCACCCAAGCTCTCCTGATCTTCAAAGGACTCAACTCTCCTAGACATACCAACTTTCTTGAGTCTCTTAAAACCTGTAGGTCTTGACATTTTCTTTCTTTCCAACCTCTGGATCCTCTTCTTCAAAGCAACAATCTCCTTTGCTTAAGCATCCTTTGCCTTTTCTAAATCAAGAACCTGTGTTTGCAATTTGGTACATAAAACCATCAAATCAGTTAGTTGCATGTTATCCTCACCACTAGGTTGTGGATCATTAGAAGGTGTGGGTACACTTTCCTCATGCTCTGTCTCATCTTGAGGAACCTCTGCCTCCTGTCTTTGAGCCTTCTTAGATGGTTGTTTCTTCTTGGGTTGGGAAGATGAAGATGGTTGATCAATAATGGGTATTTGAGTGGAATCAGTTAGATGATCTGAATCCTCACACACTTCTTCAGAAGCTTGAACCATCATAGTATCAAATAAGGGTGTTATTCTCCCAGAAAAATCCTTTCCAGCTCTCTTCATATTAGCAAAAACTTTCTTTGTGTGAAAGGGATTAACAAAAATGTTCTTATGAGTTAACATATTTCCAAGTTGTTGATTAATGAAAACTTGTAAAAAACGTGGATACATCAAGAATTTGACTCCTCTATCTAAGTGTTTCACCATAGCATCAAAGATGTACTTAGACAGATTAAACTTCTGATTTGTTGCCAAGCATATGATCAAAGAAGCCATTGAACTACTGAACTCATTCCATGTAGTGGATTTAGCACTTAAACATTGTGTAATAGTATGAATGAAATACTTCCACTGTGGAGAAAAAAAGGCTTTATAAAAAGTAAGCTTTTGAGAAGGCTTTTCATACCTCATACGTGCCAGTTCTTCAAAAATAGTAGCAGTTGGAAGACAATCAGTAACTTCTGCATCATCTAAGTAAAGATCTCTCCTATTGCTTGACTCCGTAACAATAACCCTCTTCTTATCAACTAGGGCTTGTAACTGACATACTTCATTAAATGTCTGTACCTTGGCAGTTGCCCAAAATTGTTCAATACAAGATGTGTAGATGATTGGATTGACTGTTAAAGCATACTGAATAGAACTTGCTTTCAGGAAATCAATTATCTCTGCAAACCTGTCACTTTCTATGGGTTTTTCCAAGAACGCGACCACATTGTGCGTTTCAGCAAACTTAGGGCTTGACATAATGATGATTTTGATGATCAAAGATGAAAATTGAATTAGGGTTTATGGTTAGAGAGTGTTTGAATGATTGAAATCGAATAAAGAAGTAAATGAAACCCTTAATCGAAGTATTTATAAAATCACCCTCAGCAGCAGAAACTTGAACTGGCAGCATTACCATATGCTTAGCAGCAGAAACAAATACGGACAACACTAATTTAAGCCTAACAGCATTAACTTAAGCTTAGCTGCATTAAGTTGAAGCTGAGCAGCATTAAGAATAATACACCAGTAATCATTCAAATTTCATTCCAATAAGCAACTTTCATCATCAAATCTGATTCACACAAACTCTCTTTATGTTTTTATGCTTATATTATCTCTTATTTCTTTTTGCTCACATAATCACTCATTTATGTTTTTATGCACACATCTCTCTTTCTATTTTTAAGCTCACTGAATCTCTTATTTCTTTTGTCTTACCAAGACACTCTTTCTATTTTTATATGACAGTTGTGTACAAAATTCCATCAATTCTAATAGTTTCATATTGTCCTTCCCACTTCCAAGTGTGTAACCTCTTGATAGAGGTGGATCATTGGACTGTTTAGATGTAATCTCAAACTTAGTTTGAGCATCCACGTCTCCTAATATGGTATCTTGGCACCTGGGACCACTACCTGAACCAATTCCCTAAGGAGTTGATCCATTAAGTGTTGCCATGGATTAGGTCTTATTTGATGTTACCACTGTCCTGCTCTGCTTCTTAGCTAGAAGCAGTAGTGGCAACCCTTTCCATTCTGTTATCCAACTCCTTATGGACAGCCTCATCACTAACCTTTGTCAGGGGGACCACTAGACTGAGGTATCTTGGTGTCCCGACCTCTTTTTATGCCTAGATGTGTTTGATTCTTTTGAACATACTTATGATATAACACATCCTTTCATCCATGATTTTTGGTTGTATTAATAAGGAACCTCCCCTCAAACAATGCTTTAAGAGATAAGAATTTGGTCAAACAGTTGCAACTTTGGTGCCCATGTCATCTCAACAGCATTAACATTTGCCTGGCAGTAGTAATTTTTTGCCTAGCAGTATTAACAAAAGTCTAACAAACAACATGCCTCTATTCATCACAAGCACACTAGAAAGAAAAAAACCCTAGATAGACATGTGAGAATTCACGAGGATCCATATTTATGCATAACCAATGAATAAAAGTTAAAAACTGTGATCCAAGATCATGACCTTTCTCTCAAACATTTCTTCAAAGGTGAAGCACTCATCATCAGGTATTCAATATGCTTTACCTGCAGATATTAGTCCATAGCATAAAAATACAAGATCTAAAGTATTTTTTTATTGACAGCATTAAGTATGACTAACAGTTTTAACAAGCAGTCTTAAGTATATCTGTGTTGCTTCCCTTTAAGACAAGCAACACAGGTTTGGTCATTTTCAAAATGTTTTGTAGGCAATCCTCTTACTAGATTATACTTGACAAGCTTATTTATGTTTTTAAAATTAATATGACCAAGTCTTCTGTACCAGAGCATTGATTCATCTAATGTAGCATTTGCAACAAGACAAGTCAAACTCTCTTTAGGAACAATGCTCTTCATATCAAAACTGTACATATTAACCTTTCTAGGAATTTTAAGAAGTATCTGATTTTCATCAGGCAACTTAAAATTTGGAGATAAGACAAGACATTCAGTGTCAGTAAAAAGGACATAGTTCTTTTTGTCTCACATTTGTGAGACACTAAAAAGATTGAATTTTAACTCATTGACAAAGTATACATCTTCAAAATCATGACTATTTGTTTTAAATGTTCCTTTACCAGTAATTCTACCACCATATGCACCTCCTCCAAATGCAACATAACCTCCATCGAATTCCTTAAAATCTAAGAGATAAGATATGTTCTCAGTCATGTGCCTTAAGCATCCACTATCAACAAATCCTTTATCATTATGTTGTGGCTTGCCCTGCACATAAAGAATAAGGAAATTAGATTCCTTTGGGGACCCAAGCCATTACTGACTTGGATCTGCCTCGTGCATCAATGTAGTTGTGTCTTTTAAAAGCAAGTGATGCACCATTAGGTTTGGTAGGTCTCCAAACCCAACATACTGAGGACTTTGCAACATTTACCCTTTTTACCCTAACAGCATACCTAACTGACTTTTAACTGGTTTTTCATGATTTTTAGGTTTTGTAGACTCTACCTCTTTATTAACAGGAAAAACAGTTTTTTTATCAACATTAAGTGAAGATTCAACAAAGCTACTTTTGTCTTGTGATACTTGTTCTTCTACCAAAGACTCATCCGAATTTTCCTTAGAATTATCTAATTTTTTATCACAAACTTCATTAGACTCTTGCTTACTATTCTCAGGACCATAACCTTTGAATTCAGGCTCTTTGATTTCATCAAGACCAGAATAAGACAGATCAAGCTTTTTAGGTCTATTATAGATTAAAGGATGAGGTGGAGTAACTACACTATACCCCAAACCCTTTTTACTTTTGTCAGTTATCTGACTTCCTAACAACTGATCTAAGTCTTTTGAGGCCTTATCAAATTTCTCAATTTTAAAATCAATGCCATCTTTTTCTTGCTTAACTTTTTCAAACTCACTTTTAAGAACATTTATTTCATAGTCTTTACAAGCTACTTCTCTTTTAAGAACTGTAACTTCTTCACTAAAAAGAACCTCATTCTTCCTATATGTGAGTAGTTGAGCTTTTACTGTTGCTAAACCTCTTTTATAAGTAGCTGCTGTAAATTCAGTTTGATTAAGCTTAACAATCAAATCATCACACTGTTTCTTAAGAGTTTCATAGTTTTTCAAACATGTTTTAGAGCAAGTTTTATCAATGTATACCTCTGAGTTTGAAAACGCCATTAGAGCCATGTTTGTCTGAACTTGTTCTTCTACTATGTCACTCCAATCAAAACCTACACCGTCTATAGCCAACATTGCCTTTGAAGACGTGTCTTCATTGGTTCCTTGCTTCATGATGTTGTTTTGATTTCTAAACTGACCTTCCTTGCTTCTTGATGTTGTTATGATTTCTAAACTGACCTTCCTTGCTTCTTGGTTCTCTACACTCCCTGGCAAAGTGTCCCAACTTATGACAGTTGTACACTCCACCTTAGATTTATCATATCCAACAGTGTCATTAGCATTAATGAAAATCTTCTTGCCTGTCCTCTGATAGTACTTCTTTGCTCACACACTTAGCAAAGAGAGCTGTCACTTCAAATCCATTGCTTCCAAATCATCTTCATGAATTTGCTCTAAGTCCTGGTGTAGGACATTAGAACCATTGAGATTTTCAACCATGAAAGCATACACAGTATTATCACTGACACTTGCAGTACAAACTTGTGGACTTGCAGCATTAACATTAGGGCTAGCACCACTAACTTGTGGACTAGCAGTGTTAGCATTATTAGTACTGCTAGTGCTTGGAGCAGTCATGAAGGCCAAGTTTTGAGCACCACTACTTGTACCAACAGATTTCTTTACCTTTTGTTCAACAATTTTGAAGTTGTTGTACAAATCATCTATGCTCATAGTCTCAACTTCAAGCTTATTCATCCACACAACTACATGAGTGTTCCACTCAGGTGGTAAGCTGCTCAAAAATTTTGAGTTTAAGTCTTCTTGGGCAATGATCACACCCAAGATAGCAAGCCTACTGTCTATCTTCTGAAGCCTATTGAAAATAGAGTCAAGAGACTCTGCACTTGATGCACTGAAATTCTTATATTGTTGCTATAAGAGTGTTTTTTAAGTTTTCTTGGTAGCTACATTACCTCCAAAATCTTGTTTTAATGGCAGCAAACATTGATTTAGCATCTGGATACTGACTGAATGTAAGTTGATGTTCATTGGGAAGACCCATGAGTAGCAAACCCCTAGCCTTGACATCATTCTTTTTATTTGTCTTCTCTTCAGCAGTTACAAGTATATACATCTTTGTAACTAATGTACCATTCTCTTGTGTTGTTTGTGGTACTGACACCCATGAATCACCATTTTCAATCACCTCCCAGAGTGCATCGTCTTGGATCTGGAAGTACTGCTTAATCCTTATAACCCACATCTTATACTCACCCAATTTGAGTATGGGAAGCTTTGTAGTAGTACCACTATTTGTAGATTCAAAATCCATGTCTTCTAGATCAAAGTTTCTCAAAGCAAAGCTTTGATACCACTTGTTGATCCTAAACCTAGATCGATTCCTTAGGTTGTCTAAGGTTAAATTACCTTGGATAAATCCAAAATAACTTGTTGTAGAAACTTTGTATGTATATTAAAGTGTATGCGGAATCTACACCTTAATACCTAGAAGTATTATGAATAAAACAGTAATCTTGAACAAACAAAGATATAACCAAATGCTCCAATATTATTAGATCAATAATACGAGTACTCTTCACTTAGTACTAGGGTTTACAACCTTGAAGCTTTTCTTAATCGACTTTGACAACTATGAAGACTTATATGCAAAACTGATGATCTCAACTAATGCCCTAGAGCCTCTTTTTATAGACTAAGGAGTCCTAGTCAGCTTACAATACATTCTTAAGATATCTTAATCTTTTCTAAACATAAACGTAATCTTTTAAATAAATACATTATGTATATCTTGTACATAAATATCTCAATACTTATCTTTACAAGTATTATTATTCTCCAAACAATATTTAACTCTTTAATTCGTCTTTATCCTCTTGATAGCAGAAAGTCTTCAAACAATTGTAATCCTTTCACCAACAGCACTAATAAACATAAGCAATAGTAACATTAGTACTAGCAGTATTAATATATACTAACAGTAGTAACTTGTACTAGCAGTCTTAACATTTACTACTAGCAGTACTAACTGCTTAGCTTATATTTTAGTCTTTAACACTGAGCAGTCTTAACTTCAACTAACAGCATTAACTTTATGCTATCAGTACTAAATTATACTAACAGTAGTAACTAGCAGTGGTAACATTATACTACCAGTACTAACTACTTAGCATAATTTCTATTATGTACCTGAGCAGTAGTAACTTCTAAGAATCCATGAAGTCTTTTAAGTCCCAACATTGTTTTGGTACAATGGGTCAAAATAGGTAGAAAGGGAAACCCTCTTTCATTTTTAACTGCAGAGCAATACGGCATATCCACACACATGGATACAGCGTATTGGCTCAATTTTACCCAATTTTTAAAAAAAACCTCACTACGACTTATTCGGTACAATGAATACGGCGTATTGGTAAATAAAGATCCTGCGTCTTAAGTCCCATATGCCGTATTAACTAAAGTGAATACGGCGTATTAACTATAAATCTTTATATATGGCGTATCCATTTATGAATACACTGTATCCTCTCTTAGAATAGAATGATTAAAATTTATAATAATCTCGTTGATTTTATAAATATAGCTCTTCCACCTAGAGATCAGAGGCATTAAGGTTTGAGGGGTTACAGTACACTGATGTGGATATAGCAGATTTTGAGACGAGGTTGGCTAGGATATATAAGAGAGGGGTGCATATGGTTCATGTATTTGATTTTGGGGGATTACCGGATTTGATGGCTGAGGGATTGAGTGATAGGATGTTGATGGAGCACATAGATGGTCAGGGATAGAGTTTATTTATTAGCCGCGCTTAGAGGCAACTATTTGATATGAGAGGCCTATTGGTACACAAGCTTATTCAAGAGTTCTTTAGTACATTTAGGTTTGGAGAGGCGGTGCTTGATCTAGATACTATTGAGGCTCTATAGTTTCAGTTAGGAGGAGCTAGGTGTTGCATGAGCTAGAGGCAGTTTATTTTAGCCTTTGGACTACATATAGCAGAGGAGTTGGAGACTGTTGGATTCCGTGCATACTAGGCCAAGAGTGCGAGGCAGATCCCCGACATAGGGGATCTGAGTGTTACTGGATAGGGATTTCATCTGCTGGAGATTTTCTAGGCACTGCCCCTTCCTATACTCTTATCAGGGATCCTATGCTAAGGTTGTGCCATAGATTGATTGCTTGTAGCATTGCTGGGAGGATTCAGGCACCTGAGAAGGTGACCGTGACTGATTTATTTTATTTGAGAGGGATGGACGTTGACTAAGTCAATGCCCTTTATCTATTGGCTAGGTACTTGAGTTTGTTTGCTTAGGGGAGGAAGCAGGGGCTATGATATCGGGGGGTCAGTTTATTGATCGTTTGGCTGAGCATTTTGGTTTGCTTACTGAGAAGATACCCTAGGGATTGACTATGATTGTATGATACCTCCTTCTTATTGACATGACTGAGCTTGTGAGACTTCAAATTTATATAGAGATTGATGACACTTGGGCTTGGGTAGCCCCAGGACCAGAGAGGTAGCCAGATGCTACGGCTGGTGCCCATAAGGCTGTTAAGGATGCTCTCGCTGTTGATGAGGGTGCTCAGGCTATTCCAAAACCTATACAGGCACCTCAGCCACCACCACCACCACCACTACCTCCAGCTGCAGGCAAGACCATGCCTCAGAGATCAGGGAGACTTAAGGAGGATGTACATAGCCTATGTCAGGATATCGTGAGTTTGCGTGGACTTGTAGAGAGATCAATGACTAACCAGGGTAGATTACCCAATTGGATGATTAGCTGTATGATGCAGCTCATAGAGGCTAGCGAGCAGACTTATTAGGCATTTGATGGGCCTTTTCGAGGGAGCTCACCAGCTGCCTTCGAAAGACGCACTAGACAGAGGACTGTAGAGGCCAACACCTCCACAGCCCAGCAGGATACGCAGTAGTCAGACCCATGATCCCTCTACTCCTTATCTTTTTGTTTTTATCCTCTGTACATTTATATTATTCATATCATGATGTACCTAAACTTAAAACTGCTTATCTTTTGATGTATATATTATGGTGTAATGATTTTGATTTGTTTGTGCATGATAGAATCAAGCCTGACAGTAAGTTCAACACCATATCTCATTGATTGATTATGGAACCAAGCACCCTATCCAAATTGAGAGCGGAATTGAGAAGAGAAGGTGTTTACAATCGTGAAGAGCTGAAGAACAAGTCTAACTTAAAGACTTTGCTATAAATAAAAGTGCTTCCCGGGAGACAACCCGGATTGTTATTTAATTTTATCGAGTTTGTCTTCCCAGACATCAATACAGCGTATCCGCTCCATACCATACGGTGCATTGATTGTCTAGACGTTATCAGTCCTTTACTTTTTAATGTACTTTAAAACATTATTGTCAGTTCTGGCAATACGGCGTATTCATGCACCTGATACGGCGTATTCACTAGACCGACCCGTATTTAGTTTTGTATAGTTTAGTTTCAGTTAACCGTAGATGCAGAGATATGAATGCATTGTTTTTCCTATATTTTTCGCAGGACCTCAAGGAAAACAAATCAACAATATTGGTGGATTATGTACAATCTAGAATTCTTGCTCAATAAATCAACATGGAGAATCACTACCGAGCAACTATCAGGGGAGTTTCTCATTCTGATTCTTTTTAATTCTCGTATTTTTAACATTTTACCTATACAATAAGGACGTTGTATAATTCAAGTAGGGGGATGGAATTAGAATGTTTACTTGTCCTATTTTTCACACTAAAATGCTTAAGGTATTGCTAAAATTTAAAGTTTTTTCAAGCATACTTTTGTAAAATTACCTGTTACATAACCCGCACACAACAACCCTTGTTAGATATTATGAGGATTTAACCTTATACGTTTCCAAATGTTTACCAAAATTCCACAAAATGTGAGTGTGCCGGTGATGTAGTAGACTTTAGAACTTGGCTTGGTATATCTATTCGAGATCACAGGGATGAGTATTATGGATTTAGATGGAGTAACTTGTTTAAATTGGTAAATTTTAGGATTACACCCAAAAAGCCTATACTTGTTGTTTATTAACTAACTACACTGGTTAGTTAACCCCCGTTTAAACCCTTTGTTTACTCTCATTATAAGAGTAAGATACCTCTAGAAAAACTCGTAGAGCCAATCCTTTAGGAATTACACCAATATTTGTTTCGTTACACCTTTACACCTTAGCCTACCTTGTTAGATTAAGTCTATTTAAAGTTACTAGTTGCTTAAAGTGTGAAGTATGTATTTCCCGAGTCTTATGTCATTTTCTATCTTTGGTACGGTTGGAAAGAAATTTGCACATTGCAAATAGGAATGTATAAAGTAGTTAAAGCTCATGTATTTTTACTACCATCACAATTAATGGTATGTCCGAAGAACGAAGAATTACCGAAGGAATTATCCGGAGTTATTATGATCGTGAAGATGGTGAAATTACACCGAGTTTCGTAGTTAATTTATCGTTAAAAAAAAATCAAAAAAATCAGAAAATCGCAACCAAAAAAAGAGGAAGAAAGTTTGAAGATAATCGTTTCGCAAAAGCTTATACCGAAGGAATCATATGAAGGATCGATTATTCATTGATGCATAAAAAAAATCAATGATGTAAAGTTTTGTATAAAGTGGTAGATATCGCCACTTGCCTTGTAAAGTATGTAAAGTATGGGATGTAAGGGAAGTTGCCCATTACAGGAACGCCAACTTATGTTGTTGTTTTTTATCTATGATCAAGTCGTCTGTAAATAGTTGTGTCTTAATCATGGTAACGGTCGGGAAAAGTGTCTAGCAACTTATATCTTTGTCTTAATCTATTTGCTTCGTAATTTTTATTTAACAAAAAATTATTTCCCTTTACTAATCATTAACCATGGGTTTTACGCGAACGAGGATGTGTACGAGCATGCATGTCTATTCCGTCGTTACGGCCATGTATGCATGTCTCAGCTGTCTTGTTGGTTTATTACTATTGGTGAAAGTTAGAAGATCCCTACCCTATATCATTCTTTATCCTAACCGCTGGTTAAACTCGAATGAGGATGTGATCGAACACACATGTCTATTCCGTCGTTACGGCCATGTATGTGTGCTTCATCTGCCTTGTTGGTGTGGTACTTTTGGTGAAAGATTTAGAATGATCAACCCTAAGCCTTATTATTAAAACCCATATTTGCCTTTATAAACTTGTTACTCCTTAGCTCTAGTGATGGAGATGTGTATCCTTGCCAAGCTTATGATAGAATACTCGTCATGACCGAGCAATTAAGTGAATTAGTTACATGTTACCACATAGATTAGTTGAGTGATTTGAGTGTTTTCATCTTCCTATTTCGTGAGGTGTTTGGTTGTGTATTTGTAATAGATCAAATAAATGCTTAAACAGAAAAATCCTTAGGGATACATTTTTATAAACTTCTAAAGGCTACTTGAGGACAAGTAGGATTCAAGTGGGGGGATATTTGATGACATCAAATAACGACTATTTTATAGCATCATTTATCCCATGTAATTAACCCATTTTGTATAATTATTTCAAATAATTGTTACTTAATAGTTTGTATTTGAGAATTACAGTAATAATGGAGTACTTTGTGAAAGTTAGCTAAAAGGCACGCATTCTGGAGCTTAAACAAAGAAATATGAAGATTATTGATTTTGACATTCCAATACGCCGTATCCATCAAGGAAGATACGGCGTATATGTGCCTACACTTCACTGAAGACCACAAAGGAACAAGATCCAATACGCCGTATCCAGAAGAACTCAGTATGCCGTATTCAAGTTATAAAATGTCAAGATTCTAGAAGATATCAAACGTGGTCCCTACTCCAAGAAACCTCGATACGCCGTATCCAAATCTCTGGATACGCCGTATCGACCTGATTCCAGACCTTATAAATAGAAAACTCAAAAACAAGTTTTCAGTGTGCTAAATCATATTCTCGAAACCTAAACCATAAAAGTCAATTTTTAGAGGAGAAAAAGAGCCGGTCGAGCAACGTTATCAATTCCATAGGAGACACGTGTAATTTTTTATACTCTTGTAATCGTTTAGTTTTTGTTATCATTCGTTAACTCGGTTAGTTTACCTTAGCTAAATCATTGCTTTTGTATTAATTATGACATTTGAAGGCTAATACCTTTGGGTATTAGCCGTTATTATGAATATCTGAATATTTGGTTTGTTTATCTCGATTTCTTAATTTATTGTTGAATGCTTGTTTATGTTTATCAATATACTTGTTTACGTGCTTAAGTATGCGACCTATCATTCAACTGGGTCTAGTCCTACATATTTAATGCGCTGTAATTTTGGTGTTGTTTGGGCGTAGGCTAAGAGTCCATGATAGCTCTCCATATTGAAATTTATATATCTAGAATCATAGGATCACAAATATTGATCTATCTTTGCCTTTAGATTAGTGAGCTTAGTTAGACCAGCAGGTGACCCTTAGGATCAACGAGTAGGTTTTCAATTAATTGGTAAAGACTTGGACAGTGAACTACTAGTATATAAAGAGTCATTAAGCAGTAACTGGGTAAAGTCTTTATGAGCTACGGTTTAACAAGATCACCATTGCTTTAATCCCTAAGATAGATTATAATCTGTAAATAAGGATGCTTTATGCGGATGCATTTAATTGTGATAGAATTAAGGTGTCTAGGTCTTAGAAAGAAGTAACGCCTAAGTCTTAAGAATGATATGCCGCCTCGAGATAAGAAATCATTGCACTTAATAAACAAACCAATGTTCTAATTGGATTAATGATGGCTAATACAGTTTTCTTATATTTGGCTCAACCGCTCTTTTATCTTCTATTAATTTGCTTGCATATGTTTTAGT